>BQNB010000658.1:136068-162587 GCA_026074375.1 Tanacetum coccineum | reverse complement strand
AAAATGATTAATAGTTTGTTTTGGTCGTGTTTTAACCAGAGACATTCGGGACGACATGTCTCCATTATATATCCTCCCCAATAACTATTTTCATATTTCATTTTTTTTGCTAATACTTTTTGGCGCGCAAATTTCTCGCTCAAACCATTGGAGAGGACATGTCCTCCCCAAAGCTAAAGTCAAAGTTTGACTTTTTTCATTTTTTTCAAATCGAGTAGTGCGGTTTGATTATTGATGAAACATAAATAAACATACGAGTTAAACAACAAATAAGAAAACATGTGAATTACATTCCTAATCGATAAACAACAACAAAGCATACGGATTACAATCGAAATCGATAAACGTTTAAAACATTAAAGCATACAAACTACGTTCCAAATGCTAAATGAAAAACTACTCCAACCCAAGTCTTCTCATGTCATTATAAAGCCCGTGAAGTATTGTAGTTGACTCAAATGTATGATTCTCAGGATGCCTTTCCATCTCTAGTGTCCCCTCTAGTATCTTTATTTTTACCTTTAGTATCTTTATCCTTTCAACCAAGAACTTACAATTTAAGCACTCTTCTTCTCCATGACACGCTGCAGATCCAGAAGGTTCCGGATAATAACTTGGACGGGTTGAAGGTCCCGAATAAGAACTTGGAGGTGTTGAAGGTCCAGGAGAAGAACTTTGACGCAACGTGAGGTCATCCTTCCACATGAAATATCCACATCCTCTATCTTGAGTTCCGGCTGTTACACAGTAAAAAAATCATAAGAAATGTCTTTTTGACAAGCAAATTATTTATATATTACACAGATATTTTTTTTTTTAAATCCACCTTTGAACAAAGACATGCATATTATTGTCTACCATAACTGTAAGGTTTACATGATGTTCACAACACTACATCTCTTTTTTCACAACAACACTTAAAAGAATGATCATATCGCTCCATCTGGTGGCGGGTAATCGAGGTGGTGGTGGTTGTTGTGAGGATTATAATGTGTATGTGATTGTGAGGATAAGATTTGCTTTTATGGTAAAAAAAATAAAAGCTTTCAGCGATGACATGTAGCAACTACATGACGTCGCTATAGGTTTCGGTCAAAGTCAATAAAGTTTTGGTCAATGTTATTAATTCAATTTCAGTCATATGTAATCTTTTGTCATTACATCTCCTATAAGTTCGAATCATGTATACCAATATCACCTCGACTCATCCGTTTAACATAACTTATATATCAATATAATCTCGACTCATCTGTTTAACATAACTTGTATACCAATATTACATCTACTCATCCGTTTAACATCTAATGTATAACAATATTACATCGACTTGTCCGTCTAACATCTCATGTATAACAATATCATCTCGACTCATCTGTTTAACATGACTTGTATACCAATATCACCTTGACTCATCTGTTTAACATAATTGTATACCAATATTACATCGACTAATCCGCTTAACATCTTATGTATAGCAATATCACCCTGATTCATCTGTTTAACAAAACTTGTATACCAATATCACCTCGATTCATTTGTTTAACATCTCATGTATACCAATATCACATCGACTCATCCGTTTAACATAAATTGTATACCAATATCACATCGACTCATCCGTTTAACATAACTTGTATACCAATACCACCTCGACTCATCCGTTTAACATAACGTGTTTACCAATATCACATTGACTCATCCGTTTAACATAAATTGTATACTAATATCACATCGACTCATCCGTTTAACATAACTTGTATACCAATATCACAGCGACTCATCTGCTTAACATCTCATATTCTGTCCCGAGTTCGTTTAGCTCGTGCATGGTTTGGCCCAAGCGTGTTTAACCTCTGGCCCGAGCCCGTTTAGCCGTGCATGTTTTGGCCCAAGCGTGTTTAACCTGTGGCATGAGCTCGTTTATCCCGTGACCCGAGCCCGTTTTAGTAAATATTTATAACCTAATTATTATTATTATTATTATTATAAATAAAATTTTCATCTAATAAAATTTTAACAATTTTTCTTATTAAAAATACATCGGAGAGGACAAGTCCTCTCGAATGTATTTTCGATGACAAAATTTGTGTATTGGGGAGGACATGTTCCCAAATGTCCTCCCCGATTAAAAAAGGTAAAAAACAGATCTCATATCTATGATATCTCCACACTTAGAGCACGGGGTATGGTTGGTGCCATGGCTTAAGCCGTGGGCCAAAAAATGTATTTTTTCTCCACAACACCAAAAACTCTCATAACACCAAAAAGTGACTCCTTGGTTAACACCACATTTTTTGGTGTTATAGAGTACTTAAAAAAAATAAAAAAATAAATTAAACACCCGAAAACGGTTTTCAGCGAAAACGTTGGCTGGTGGCTACGGCGCCACACCCGAAAACGCCACTTTGGGTGTGGTTGGCGGTGGCGTTTTGGCCACGGCTCAAGCCGTGGCGCACCGTACCTGGTGCTCTTAGTAAAAATAAACACCCTCAATTATTTACTCGATTCACAGATCTGCTCCACCCAGTGCCGGACCTAGGATTTCAAAATAGAGTATGCACTCAACTTTGGTATTTTTGAAAGGTATGCACTCCATGTATATTTTTTTAAAAAAAAAATAAAAAATTTACACTAGCCCGTCGAATCGGAGGGTATGCACGTGCATACCCGTGCTATAAGCTAAGTCCGCCCCTGGCTCCACCACGCCAATGAATATCACCACCACTTAATAAGCATAATTATCTTCACAAATGTGCTCCATCACTTAATATCACCACCACTGAGCACCATTGTGCACCGCCGGGTGGTTTACTCCTCCACCACCGCCAACTCTTCCTTTCTTCCTCAACCACCCGTTTAATTCTTTATTTCTTCTTCTCTAATCCGTTTAATTCTTGATTCCGAGTCAGCCGAGACCTCAGATAGAATAGCCGAGTCAACCCTTTAATTCTTTTTAGGTAATTTTTAATTTTTGTTATATATTTTGATTTTTGAGGGTTTTTGTTAGCCTGACCGCCGCGACTCAGCCAACCGACTCATCCCGTGAACTCAGCCGACCTCAGCTGAGACCAGGTATGATTTTTTATTTATTCTGTTTATGTGTTAAGTGATAAGTTTGTGTTTAGCGAGGTTGTCCAAATGTTACAACCCAAAAGATTAGTATTGCTAGTATAATGATGGAGATTAGTAAGTTAAATCAATGGTATATATCAGTTCCCTTGTACAGTATACTTGGGTTTGAGCTGTAATTTACTAACTGATGTTCTAACTTCTAAAAAGTTGACAAAAGGGTATAAGGTTAACAAAATTGATTATATAAATGAAATGCACCTACTAGCCCTTCTCTTGTTCGACCAAAGACTGGTGTGCAAAATAAGACACTAAGCTTTAATAATAAACCATACTCATAGAAATTTAGCCATCCGTTTGATATTTGAAGACAACATAAATGTGTTTTTTTAGAGGATGAAGGTAAAATTGTTCTATCCGTTTGATATCTACACGCTCTTTAATCAGTTAGTTATTCATCATCATGTAAGACTTTCTAATTATTTATTATATATATAGTTCCTTTTATATACATATGGTGTTCAATGAGTCGTTATTAACTTGTTTTATTTTATATTCTTATCTATACAGTTTCAAAACAATAATGAGCAGTATCCAAGCCTCATTCGGAGCATTATGATCTACACACGAAAAAGGGCGTTTGGAGAGACGATGGATCCAAGGAACTATATGTAAGTATAGTTCTTTTCAAACACACGCACTTAAATGAAACATAATGCATCCCGACTCATAGATTAATTTTCTTGTTTTTTGCAAACTACACAGGAAGAGATGCTCAGGTTGCAAACACTTGGGACTAGGGGTGAGCATACCGGACCGGAGACCGGACCGGACCGGAGACCGGACCGGACCGGAAAACCGAACCGGACCGGACCGACCGGACTGACCGGACCGAACGTATTTCGGTTTGGTCCTCGGTCCGGGGTATTTGTTATTTTCGGTCTCGGTCCGCTTCGGTACGGTCCGGTCCGACCAAAAACTCGACAATTATGCCGTGTTGGACCGACCCGGACCGGACCGTACCATTTTGGTCCGGTCCTCGGTCCGGTATTTTGGACCAAGTCGGTCCTCGGTCCGGTCCGGTCTTGGCCGGTCCGGTCCGGTGTTTGGACCGTGCTCACCCCTACTTGGAACCATGACTGAGCGAAAGATTTTGGCGCAGGTCCTTGGGGGAAAACAGCGAGGACATCTGCCGGGTATTGCTGAAAGATCATTGGGGTCGGGACCTCGACTGTAGTCGGATCACAAGACGAAGGCACTCTATTCTACTCTCAGATGAATGAGGTTGTGAAGAAGTATCAAGAGGATCTTGCTGCCCGACGAGAGGGGACCCGAAAACAAGACGAAAAGTTCCAGCTAATGGTCGAGTTCCTTTCTCAGAATCAAGGTATGCCACAACTACTGAGGTGGGTTCCACGAGTGAGACCGCCTCCGCGAACGGGGATCCTTCTCGAGTGAGAATGTGGATCCTTCCTCTAGCGGGAGCCTTGATGGAGATGATGAGGATGTTATGGACCTATAGTGTTATTTCTTGTTATGTGTATTTGTCGTTGTGTATGGATTTCGGATATTGTTGGCTTTGGTTGCATATTTAGGCGTATAACTATGTCTTAGGATCTATGCACTTTAGTTGAACTTCTTTGAACTTTGGTATGAACTTTTAGCGCCTAACTATGTTTTAGTCGTATAACTATGTAGCCGAAATTGAAATATTGTCGAATCTTTAGTCGTATGAAGTTTATTTAATTCTTGTGCGAATTTGTATTATTTTGTTGCACAATTGGGACATCATGCTGCTGCAGTATACAAGGGATTTTTTTCCGAAAAAATCTGGAAAACCAGCATATTGCAGCAGCATGCTATCAAAATTGTGCAACAGGCTTTAGGGAGAACATGTACTCCCTAAAGGTCCTCCCCCAACAAGGTGGGCCACAGACTTGCCACATCAGTTATTATGTATAAATAAATATTAAATAATTAATTTAATTTAATTAATTTATTTACTGATTAATTGTGATTAGCTTAAAGTTTTAGTTAGGACTTATAAGAGAGACATGTCTTCCCCAAAGACACGTGGGCCTAGCTTATGAACTTTGAATATGAGAAATGTGAGCCTGACGTGGTCGTTTCTAATTAGTTGAAATTGTCGTCTCTAATGGCTTTTGTGACAAGCCATTAAGGATGACAAAATGGGTAGGACATGTTGTCTCTAATGAGTCTTTAGTAACATGTCGTCTCTATAGGTTTAAAATCGTCTTCCCCAATGGTGCCGATTGTTGTAGTGTATGCTTATGGATACATCCTAGTTTCGAATGAAGATTTTGAGGAAGATGACTTTGGAAGCTTTTCGGTTTTTGTTTTTGGGTTTCTTGCTTAAGATTAAAGGCCTTTACATTATTTCTTACTCGAAACATGTACAACCTCGGCAATAATTAATGTTGGGTATATTTTTTTTTTGGGATAACTTGGCTACAATTTTTGTAGCCAATTAGCTACAATCCTCCACCCAAAATACACAGGAAATGACTCAGGGACCCATAAAAAAGAATCAGGGACCCATTTTCATACTTAGGGACTAGGGGTGTGCACGGTTCGGTTTAGATCGGGGTTTGGCTAAAACCGAAACCGAACCGCAATACTCGGTTTTTATAAAACCAAAAACCGAAACCGTTCGGTTTTTTTTTATTTTTCGGTTTATTCGGTTCGGTTTTTCGGTTTCAAACCGTTTATTTTTTCTTGTGGCTAATTTATATTAATAAACTTGTTTTACGTAGAAAATTGTTTTTTTTCTTTTCAATATGAGCCTAATAATGTTTACCCAAATTTCAACAATTATACACATATAAATAAGGCACACACACATGCAATTGAAAACATACATAGTATGATCATTGTCATATATATAACGATATATTGTCAAGTAAACACAAGTAAATGACAAACACATATATAAACATTAAAAAATATATATATATATATATATATTATAATTATAATTCCACAATAAAATAAATATGAATTTAAAATTTGGATTTATTATTTATTTATTTATATTATATTAATTATATAGTATTATAAAACTGGTTCGGTTCTTTGGTTTTTGGACGAAAACCGAAACCGAACCGAAATTTTTCGGTTTTGGAAAAAGTAAAAACTAAACCATCGGTTTTTAGTTTCGGTCGATTTTTTCGGTTTTCGGTTTGGTTTCGGTTTTTTCTGCTCACCCTTATTAGGGACCCACAATATATAGCACAAAATTGTAGCCAACTAGCTACAAAAAATTGTGGCAAATATATTCTCTTTTTGTTTTTACAAATCAGAAAATATAGTTGTACTAGAACAACATTTTCAAAAAGGGGAAATATTAGCTACAACTTATTGTACCTAATTGGCTACAATTTTGTGCTAATATTGTGGGTCTATGAATACTGTTTGCGGGTCCCTGGGTTATTTCTTGTGTATTTTTAGTGGGGATTGTAGCCAAATTGGCTACAATAATTGTTGGCAAGTTATCCCCTTTAAAAAAATAGTGTAATTTTCTGGTTATATAGAGTTAATTACATTTTTGGTCCTTATGGTTCACCGGGTATAACACTTTTGATCCAAAACGTTTTTTTGTAACGAATCTTGTCCTATAGTTTGGACCCGTAACACTTTTGGTCCAACCGTGTGTTTTTTTTTTTGACCAAAAGTGTTACATCCGGTAAACCATAAGGACAAAAAATGTTACACCCGGTAAAAGTGTTACACACGGTTGGACCAAAAGTGTTACGGGTCCAAACAAAAGGACAAGATCCGTTACAAAAAAACGTTTTAGACCAAAAGTGTTATACCCGGTAAACCATAAGGACAAAAAATGTAGTTAACTCTATATATTATTTTATTGTATTTGTATTGTATCTTATTTTGAAAATAACAACTTTCGATTACACAATTTACGTATTGTTAGTGTTCAAATAAGATACTCCCCCGTCCCAAAATTATTATTCTCCGACAAAAAATACACAGTTTAAGAAAAGTGCATTTATTACTGCTTTCTCTTTCTTACTTTTTGACGAAATGGCTGTTTTACCTTTAACTAATTAATTAAAGTTTTCTTTAAAGTTTGTAATAACAATTTCAAACAATGGTAATATAGTAAACTTATTCAAACTTTCATATCTATTTTTAGTATTGAATAATTAAATTGGGACATCCCAAAATAGAAATGTGGACAATAAAAATAAGACGAAGGAAGTATTAAAGTCCATTGCTTATTGTCGTTGGAGCAGCACTTGTAATTGTTTCGCCGTTGACAAAAGGTTACGTGGCACTTTTTAAATAAACTTAGGTATATTAATCATTTGATATATGCTAAGCTGATTAACTAATGTAGGTAAAATCAAAGGGTTACAAAACTTATATAGGGTTAAATGCTTGAAATATAACATACTTGTTACTTTTTTTTATTGAGTGTACTGAACTTTCTTTATTGTGTGTAATAAAATTTTAAATTTCGATCATTATGTATTTTGCCTTGTAAAATAGCCATCTCACCTTTCGAAATTTGAAAAAAGTAAGGGTCAAATTGTCACAAAACACACACAATGATTAAAATTTAAAAATTCAGTGCACACAATAAGAAAAAAAAGTTCAGTTGACATAATAATAATAATAAATAGTACTCCGCAAGTAGAAAAAATTACATGTTTCGTCCCTGTGGTTTACCCAAAAATCATGTTTCGTCCCTATTCGATTTTAATTACACTGATGGTCCCTATTTTATCATACATAGTTGGTCCTTATTTTGAAAAATATGGACCCTAGAAAATAGGGACTATCCGTATAACAAATTTCAAACAAAATTAATTACACAGTTGGTCCTTATTTTGAAAAATATGGACCATCAGTGCAATTAGTTTGAAACTTAGGGACCATCAGTGTAATTAAAATCAAATAGGGACGAAACATGATTTTTGGGTAAACTACAAAGACGAAACATGTAATTTTTTCCCGCAAGTATGATACATTTTCAAGCAATTACCCCAACTTATATCTATACAACTGACCATAATGCGGAAGTGTTAATCATAAAATAAACTTATGTACCTTATATACTACATGCATATATGAAAAGAGGGAGAAAAAGAACAGAGTCGGTAAATATGGCCACTTATGTCACACCACAATGAGTGATATGCATACCATAAAATCACGCATGTGATGCATAAAACATAACATCACATATGCTTTGTGGTGTGCATATCACTCCATTTTCAAAAACCTTAACTTGTGTTTTGTTAGTATTGCACTAACTATTGCATATATGGGCAGTCACGTAGAGCTAGGTTCAGCTATAATCAGATTTATGGGGTCTAGCTAAACAATGTGTTTAATCTCAAAAGAGATATAGAGGAGTAGTTATTATGATAGAAAGATGGAAGTGAAAAAAGTGTTTTACCGGATTCTGATGTTTCAGTTGAAGCTCCAACACTTTTTCAAGTCTTGTGACAATCTCATTTATACTTGGGCGTTGAGATTGTTCTTCATTCAAGCAATCATATGCTGTCTCGGCGAAGACGTTGAATGATTGCGGATCCATTTGTTTCCATAAATCCCAATCAATTATTTTATCAAGTTTTTTCTCTTTGTAATAGAGAATCGCCGCTGGAGCCAAATACTTGTTAGTGTCGTTGGCGATTATTGATTCCCTAGAACAAAGTAGTTCAAATAATACTATCCCAAAGGAGTACGTATCCGTCTTGTGGTTCACACTTTTAGTCTTTTCATATGTCGGGTCTGTATACCCATTCCTACTCCATACTTTACTAGTATGGAAAGAACGGTGCCATTGAAATGCTTCAATTTTCATTGACTTTTCAAAACGAGATAACTTTGGCTTGTAGTTATCATCTAATAAAACTGTGATACTGCTAATATCACGATGAATTACGCTAAAATCGCGTGCTTCGTCATAATGAATGTAGCTCAACGCATGCGCAAGACCGACTGATATCTTCAATCTTTGCACCCACGTCAACAACGTAGCATCACTTAGATAGTTGCTGAGACTTCCCTTGATATCATGCGTGGTTATGATGATCTTTTCACCATTTTCATCACAAAAGCCAACTAATGAAACCAGATTTTGGTGCTTGAGACTTGAAAGCATCGAAACCTCAGTCCAAAACATTTCATCTCTATCCTTATTATACCTTCGAGCAGTGATTTCAATCAACTCACCGGACCACGAGAGCTGTCCTGTGTGTCTCTTTTCGTATCCACTTCTGCCGATAACATTTTTGTCATCAAAGTTGTTGGTCGCTGATAGTATACTTTGAAGGGGGATTTTTAAGTGAGCAAGGTCGTGGATGCGCCAAGACATTATCTGTTTATAAAAAAAAAACGCGAGTTAAAAATATAAATACAAAGTTTTGGTTTTGGTACGTATAGTATATATAATAATTAAATAAATGACTTTGAATACCAAATTTAAAATTTGGTTGTTTTTGGGTCGACCCAAATAATCTGAATTACATTATTTATTTAAAAGAATAATACATAAATATTTAGCAAAAAAAAATTATTTCAAGCATAAAAATTGTTTTTTTTATATTAGAATAAAATTTTAATTGTCGTTATATAGAGAGTTTATTGCATAAATCGTTGATCAAATTGCAGCTTTCGTCCAAAATAGTTTGAAAGTGCAAAGATCGTCCCTGTGGAGAAATCTTTGGTGCAAGTATCGTCAATGTGGGGAAACATTTGGGGACGATATTTGCACCCAAAGGTTTTCCCTAAAAGGGACGATCTCTACACTTTCAGAACACTATTGAGGACGAAACTGCAAATTTTGGCCAACTTGAGGAACGATTTAGGCATTGTACTATATATATATATGTAAAAGGGATCCGTGCATGCTGGCGCTGTGCGAGGTACATGTGACTTTATTTTGCGTCGCTGAGCTCAATGTTAGTTCCGGTTAAAATTAGAATAACTTTAGGACAATAATACATGCTGTAAAAATTTCATATCACTATTATTTAAACTCACAACCATCAACACCACCACCACCACCACAAACCGAAATATCTGACACAACCATCATCTGAATATGCTAATCTAATGGAGTTTGGTGTTTTGGTGGTTAGTGCTCATTGGTTTTTCTTTCGGTGTGTATGAAGCTGTTTAAGTGGTTGCGGTAGGTAGGTGTTGCTAAAATATGAATATTGAGAACACTGTGCTAATCATTTGGTGTGTTTATTTGGGTTTATAAAGTTGGGTTGTTTTTGAGTTGATGGTTTCGTTGGTAAACCGTTGTTCTTTTTCTGATACTTTTACTTTTTGAATCTTGATTAGTGTTGATGATTGTTGTTTTATCGGTGCCGAGGGATATTTTAGAGAGTGTGTGAAAGCATATTTCTATAAAGATGTGGAAGACCGTGGTGTTTATTTTTTTTAGTTTAGTGAGAGTGGTGTAAATGAGCTTATATATGAATATTAAACGGATGTTACAAGTTTATAGAATTGAAGACGACATTTAATTTTAAGGATTGTTGTTACAAGTTTGTAGAATTCAAGTCATTTAATTACAAGGCTGTTACAAAGATTATCTGACTTAATTTTGACTGTTATAAATACTGAATTAATTAGTATTATTACAGGTTTTTTGAGTTAAATTGTAATGTCTTAGTGCATTGACTAATGGCTTGCTACTTTCTTATTAAAGAAATATTTTTGTTCTTAATTTTTTTAAGACTTCTATATTTAAAATGTCCTAAATGCATTATATAGTAGTATAGATATAGATAAAAGATAGAATGTCCTAAATACATTAATTAGTAATCAATGTTTTATTTGTGTGTTTTATTAATTTGTATAATGTGTATAATAACATGTATTTTTCATTTTATGTATGTTTTAAAAATTATATTAATTAGTAATCAGTTACATTAATTAGTAATCAGTGTTTTAAGAATAACATTAAATGTATTGACCAGTCAATAAGTATGTGTTGTGAATTGGTTAATTATACATATTGCATGAATGTTTGTATTATTAAATTTTAACTCTTTGTTGTTTGCACTAAAGATTGTACAATGTGCATCAATCATTGTATTACTTAATTTTTGCATTGAATGAAAAGAGAGATAAGTGGCAGAATTTTATTGTTTGCACAAAATGTTATACAACGTGCAAAAGAATTTATATTACTTAAAAAAATTTCATTGAATGAGGAGAGAGATGTGTTAAAAATCATTTTGTTATTTTGTTGTTTGCATCAAACGTTGTACAGTATGCATAAATAGTTGTATTACTTAATTTTTTGCATTTACTAAAAAGAGAGTGTCCAAGTCGTGTGAGGAAAAAATGTCCTTTTATGATTGTACATTTTGATTTATAACCTGGATTACTTAATTGTTGGTTGCATTTTATCGAATGTACATTAGCTTTATATCTTGGTTTACTTATATATTACTTAATAATTATGAAGAGAGGATATCAATTTGCCTTTATATATATATTATATTTATAGATGATTTTTTTAGATATTTTTATTTTTATTTTTTTATATCATAGATTTTATATATATCATATTCTATATTTATATATTTGATTTTCGGTTGTTGAGATTGCCAAACTATAACCGAATTTGTAGTTTGTTTGGTTCGGTTTTGAAAATTAGGTTCGGTTCATTAGTTCAGTTCAGTGGTTTTCGTGTCTCGAGGTTATTTCGGTTTTCTGTTTTCTGCTCACCCCTAATTTATATATTGTTCTATTTGAATAATGTTTGTATGTGGTAATTTTATTTCGTATTGTTTTGTCGGGTTCAATAATCTAAGGATGGTGTTTCTTGTTTTCTTAGCGGGAAAAATATTTGTGGGCCCAAAACCCTGTTGATCTTAATAGGGGAATGCTTTTAATGTTTCCCTCTCTCTAGTATGTGGCTAAATAATTGGTTCATATGGAACACTTAATTTAGTTAGACACCCCCCTAAGGGTTCTATCTTAAGTGATATCAAAACAGTACTTACCTTTGTCAAAGAACATATTTCATGGAAGTTAAGGTGACGTTTGGTTGGCGATTTGCCAAAGTTTATACTCTTTACTCTTTTCAGGTTGACCCGAACTTGAAGGACTCCGTTCCGAGTTGAACCCGAACTTGAACGGACCCGACCCGAGTTGACTCGTCCCCAATTGACACGAACCCTACTAACCCGAATTCAAATAGGGTCGGTTGCGGGTATGAAATTTTTAACCTTGACTCGACCTTGACGTGACCCGAACGTGACCAACCCGACTAACACCTGTAGTGACGGATATCCTTTAATTTAAAAAAAACAACAAACCAATAAAAATAGAGCAAAAACAACTAGAAAAAAAGTTTATAAAAAAATGTTTTTAAGTAAAAAAAAATTCCGCACTTTTTGAAGTCATTTTAATTCCCCTCATTTTCACAATTAATGGAATTTTAAACTCTCTCATTTGTGTTACCAAACACAATATTTGAAGGAAATTAAAATGCAAATGTCATGAATTTTCCCCAATATACCCCAACCAAACATACTCTGAGAGGTATGTTTTTGTTTGATCTTTTAAAAGAGTAAGAGGTGGTTTTTATTGTGCCATTTTGATTGCTTTATTTTCTATATATACTGAGCCAAAAGTTGTGCTTGTATACAAGATTATTCGGTGTATATGTATATTCTAACCCATCAAACAATCCGTGCTCTTCAAACATCTTATTATAAATATATTAAAAACTCTTTTTTAGTAACTTATTTATTTTTCAAGAACTTTGGTTAAATAACTACTCCGTATTAAATAGAAGATTTTTCGATTTTGATTTTTATGTTTGTAAGATAAAAAAGATGTACGTTTTTTTCAAGAATCGCGATATTTATTCACATTAAATAAATACTTTTATGATTTACGTATATGATACTTAATAAATTCTTTATAATTTATAAAAGACTCGGTGCTAAAAAATTAGATCAAGTCAAATAACGTTAAATTATGCAATTATTGGTATTAGTCATGAGTTATAGGGTCGGGGTGTAGTAGCCTTCGAGTGTGTGTAACCAAAAAAAATTAAAATAATTAATCATATACATAGGGTGAGATTCGGGTACATATATTTTTTAAGTAAGGACGCATGTATAACTTTAACATGTATATGAATTGCACCATTGTTATATAATTATATGTACAATCTCGTGTATTTATTTTCATCTTATCTAACAGTAAAATGTGGAGTCGTGCATTTATTTTTATATTTATAACTCCGTAAATATACATTATCTTAATATATAATGTTAATAATATTTATAATTAACAACAACACATACTTTTTTTATAAAAAATAGTAAGTGTAAAGATATTTATTCAATTTATAGAAATATAAGGAAACTAACAAGTTTACTTAAGCAAATATAATCTATTTAAAATTTAACTACTAAATTTTAATAGTTACCCTGTTTTTTTAGTTTATTCTTTAATAAAAGTGATATATATGGTTTTATACATATGTATTTTGCTGGATGAAATTTAGATTGGTTTAGCCAAATTGAAACCAATTTTAACTTTTATAAACCAACAAAATGTCTCGATCTCAAAATTTAGCTTTTTTCATTGGTCAAAATAGAAGAATTAGTTTTTCGCATTTTGTAGCTTCTCTCATTATATAAAGGGAGGTGATTTGCACACTCAAAAAATAGTGTGTCTTGACATTTATATTCTTGTAAGGTGTACATAAGTAAAAATGACTCCCCTTCACAACACGAGCTCGGCTCCTCGGCAGAACACATCAATCGCGAACTTTGAGACCTTGAAAGGAAAAAAAAAAATATTATTTTGTTTTGTAGCTATTTATAAAATGATTTGATCAGCATAATATATGGAAATGGATTGAGTATTTTAAAAAAAAAAAAAAATATTAAAATAAAAAAAATGTATTTTTTTATAAATTGGTATAATGATTAATAATACATATAAAAAAAAAAACGAAAAAAAGAGCGATACTAAATTTATATCAATAATTATGGGTAACCAGAAAGTAAAACAAAAAAAAATTCATTTTAAAACCCCCCCGATGTAGCCCGCTAATCCGCTACCCTTCAACAATGAACCTACGACCGCCTCAGAAAGTCAAACCAGGACAAAAAATTTGGTACTGAGTACAATTTCATAATCGCAACATGTACAACCACGCAAAAATTAATGTTTGGATATTTTATCTTGTATACAAAACAGAGAATATAGTTGAACAAGAACAACAATTTAAAAAAAATATGTAAAATCTGGGTTATGAATTATTTTTATATTATTTAAAAGAACTTTGTATAATAAACTACTCCGTAATAAATTATAAGATTTTTCGATCTTGATTATTAAGTTTTGTAATGATAAAAAGATTACGTTTTATTTTCCAGAATCGCGATATTTATTCGCATTAAATAAATAATTTTATGATTTACGTATACGATACTTAATAAATTCTTTATAATTTATAAAAGACTCAGCGCTAAAAAGTTAGATCAAATCAAATAACGTCAAATTATGCAATTATTGGTATTAGTCATGAGTTATAGGGTCGGGGTATAGCCTTCGAGTGTGTGTAACCAAAAAAAAAATTAAAATCAATTAATTCAAATATCTAAATACTAAAAAAAGGGTGATATTTCCTGTACATATATATTTTCGAATATATTGAAACTCATTTTTAGATCATATATAACATAAAAATCAAAGTACCATTTGAACTGTGAAAACAAACGCTTTTTACTTTCCTTTTAACCGTCTAGTTTTTTTTTTTCCTATCCAGATTGTTACTCATTTTTTGTCTAGTTTCTTTGTCAAATCTTTTCAGTATAAAGTGTTCATTTTAAACTTTTTACATTAACACAGATATATTAATAGTGAGAAAATACATTTTTTATTGGAAAATTTCATTGAACCTTACAAAATGCTTTAACTTACCTTATATTTCTCGTAAATTTTCTTTAGAGATTTTTTTTTTTTTTTTGACTAAAATCAAAAATGAATGATAAAAATTAACACAGTTCATATATTTTACAAGGAAAATAATATATATTTTTTTTTGGAAAATATGCCAAAATGAATTGAAATTAGATAATAAAAAAATGAAATTGGCAAGCAAAAATCAATCATATTATAAATAAACATAAATATGTAAACAATAGCAAATGAGTATAAATTATATAATTAATATTATTACAATAAAATTGCATTACTAAAATCGACTACTTTATCAATATTCAATCTAGAAACGCCGTCTCAACCAGCACCCACGCGCAACACAAAAGTCAACCCAACAAAACCACCTGAAGCCATATTCGGCACCCGCCCCCACCCCCAAGCCGAACACCCCAAGGTCCGCATTATGCAGTAGGAGTAGCTCTGGGCCCCACGTCTCTCCGCTGCAAACCACACCCCCCCCACCCACCCGCCATGCCCCTCCCTCAAAATCAACAGTATCTACCACATCTTAACCAACACCAAAAAACCAACGCGAAAGTGTACCACACAGATAAAAACAAAGCATTCCCTACCACTCAAACTCAATACCACACATAGCAAAAACCAAACAAAAACAAATCCTACCTTGTAAATAAGACCAGTCAAAAAAACATAACAATTTATATTTTAGTCCAAACAAAAATCTCTAACGAAAGATTATACGAGAAACTAAAGGTAAGATATTTAAATTCACTGACAATTTTCCCTATAAAAAAAAATAAAAATTTTAATTTACACTATTAAAATATTGTTAAGTTAATGTAAAAAGTTTAAAATGAACACTTATACTGAAAAAGATTGACAAAGAAACAAGACAAAAAATGAGTATAACACTCTGGAAAAAACAAGAGGTAAAAGCGTTTGTTTTCACAGTCAAAAGGTACTTTGATTTTTAAGTTAAACTATGATCAAAAATGAGTTTTCATTATTGAAAAAATATATGTACAGGAATCTCACCCTATAATATTATTATAAAAAGATTAATTAATTAATTTTTTTTTTGGTACACACACCTCAAGGCTATACCTCCGACCCTAGAACTCAAGACTAATACCAATAAAAAGCATAATTTGGACGTTATTTGATTGATCAACTTTTAGCGCTGAGACTTTTAATAAATTATAAAGAATTTATTAAGTATCGTATACGTAAATCATAAAATTATTTATTTAATGCGAATAAATATCGCGATTCTTGAAAAAAACGTACATCTTTTTTATCTTACAAACAAAAAATCAAAATCGAAAAATCTTCTTTTATTACGTAATAGTTAATTTAACCAAGAGTACTTTTAAACAAAAATTAAAAATAATACATAACCAGAATATTACACTATTTTTTTTAAATGTTGTTCTAGTACAACTATATTCTCTGATTTGTAAAAAGAAAAATACCCAACATTAAATATTGCCGAGGTTGTACATGTTTCGATTAAGAAATACAACTCCGTCCCAAAATTAGTTTGTCCAGTTATGACTTTCTGAGTCTTTCTTTGTTCCATCTTTGACCTTTAAATAATAATGTTTATGTTACACTAAATACTTGATAAAAATTAAACCCAAAAAAAAATACATTTAAAACTCAATCCATTTATATGTCATATATTATGCATCAAAATATTAAATACACAAACAAAAATATTAAGGTAAAAGTTGAAGAGAAAGACTATAGAAATTAAAAGTGGAAAATAATATTAGGGACGAGGTAGTAATGTAAAGCTTAATCTTAAGCTATAAACCCAAAAACAAAAAAACCAAAAGCTTCCAAAATCATCTTCCTCAAAATCTTCATTCGTGAAACTAGGATGCTAAACCTACATAAGCATATTTAAAACTACCAAAAGGCTTGTATTCCAATGGTATCCCATGTTATGTGAGAAGTTCCATAACCAAATGGTTGCGGGTTCAAATCCTGCTTAAGATATGTGAGATGGATTTATGTGTAAATATTATGAGATAGTTAAAAATTGACGTTAAAAAAAACATATTTAAAACTTTCACCCTCTCACAACCTACAATGGCAACAAACCTCTTTTTTATCTTACAAACATAAAAATCAAAATCGAAAAATCTTCTATTTAATACGGAGTAGTTATTTAACCAAAGTTCTTGAAAAATAAATAAGTTACTAAAAAAGAGTTTTTAATATATTTATAATAAGATGTTTGAAGAGCACGGATTGTTTGATGGGTTAGAATATACATATACACCGAATAATCTTGTATACAAGCACAACTTTTGGCTCAGTATATATAGAAAATAAAGCAATCAAAATGGCACAATAAAAACCACCTCTTACTCTTTTAAAAGATCAAACAAAAACATACCTCTCAGAGTATGTTTGGTTGGGGTATATTGGGGAAAATTCATGACATTTGCATTTTAATTTCCTTCAAATATTGTGTTTGGTAACACAAATGAGAGAGTTTAAAATTCCATTAATTGTGAAAATGAGGGGAATTAAAATGACTTCAAAAAGTGCGGAATTTTTTTTTACTTAAAAACATTTTTTTATAAACTTTTTTTCTAGTTGTTTTTGCTCTATTTTTATTGGTTTGTTGTTTTTTTTTAAATTAAAGGATATCCGTCACTACAGGTGTTAGTCGGGTTGGTCACGTTCGGGTCGGGTCAAGGTCGGGTCAAGGTCGAGTCAAGGTTAAAAATTTCATACCCGAAACCGACCCTATTTGAATTCGGGTTAGTAGGGTTCGTGTCAATTGGGGACGAGTCAACTCGGGTCGGGTCCGTTCAAGTTCGGGTCAACCTGAATATGAGTAAAGAGTAATAAACTTGCAAATTCGCAAACCAAACGTCACCTTACTTTCCATGAAAATATTGCTTTTGACAAAGGTAAGTACATTTTTTGATATATTAAGATGACTTAGGGGGTGTTTACTAAATTAAGTGGTTCCATATGAACCACTTATTTAGCCACTTATTAGAGAGAGGGAAACTTTAAAGCTTCCCCCAATTAAGATGCAACAAGGGTTTGGGCCCACAAATTTTTCCCGCTAAGAAAAAAAGAAACACCCCCTTAGGAGTTAGGACACCGACAAAACAATACGAAATAAAATTACCACATACAAACGTTTATTCAAATAGAAAAATATAAAATTAGGGGTGAGCAGAAAAACTGAAAACCGAAATCAAACCTAAGGGACCGAACCGAATTTGTCAAAATCGAACCAAACCAAACTACAAATTCGGTTTATAGGTTTGGCAATCTCAACCGAAAATCGAATATATATATATATTATATAATATATATATATATATATATATATATATATATATATATATATATATTATATATTTAAATAAATATATTATATAATATATATATATAAATATATATTATAAATATAAAGCAAATTGATATCTCTCTCTTCATTAATTTTTAAGTAATTTAAGTAAACCAAGTTATAAAGCGTAATATACAATCGTTAAATGCAACCAACAAATTAAGTAATCCAAGTTATAAATCATAATGTACAATCATTAAATGCAACCTTTCATCACAAATTGGACACTCTCTTTTTAGTAAATGCAAAAAATTAAGTAATACAACTATTTATGCTTACTGTACAACGTTTGATGCAAGCAACAAAATAACAAAATGATTTTTAACACATCTCTCTCCTAATTCAATGAAAATTTTTTAAGTAATATAAATTCTTATGCACGTTGTATAACATTTTGTGCAAACAATAAAATTCTGCCACTTATCTCTCTTTTCATTCAATGCAAAAATTAAGTAATACAATGATTGATGCACATTGTACAATCTTTAGTGCAAACAACAAAGAGTTAAAATTTAATAATACAAACATTCATGCAATATGTATAATTAACCAATTCACAACACATACTTATTGACTGGTCAACACATTTAATGTTATTCTTAAAACACTGATTACTAATTAATGTAACTGATTACTAATTAATATAATTTTTAAAACATACATAAAATGAAAAATACATGTTATTATACACATTATACAAATTAATAAAACACACAAATAAAACATTGATTACTAATTAATGTATTTAGGACATTCTATCTTTTATCTATATCTATACTACTATATAATGCATTTAGGACATTTTAAATATAGAAGTCTTAAAAAAATTAAAAACAAAAACATTTATTTAATAAGAAAGTAGCAAGCCATTAGTCAATTCACTAAGACATTACAATTTAACTCAAAAAATCTGTAATAATACTAATTAATTCAGTATTTATAACAGTCAAAATTGAGTCAGATAATCTTTGTAACAGCCTTGTAATTAAATGACTTGAATTCTATAAACTTGTAACAATAATCCTTAAAATTAAATGTCGTCTTCAATTCTATAAACTTGTAACATCCGTTTAATATTCATATATAAGCTCAATTACACCACTCTCACGAAACTAAAAAAAATAAAACGGTCTTCACTCTCTATAGAAATATGCTTTCACACACTCTCTAAAATATCCCTCGGCACCGATAAAACAACCATCATCACCACTAATCAAGATTCAAAAAGTAAAAGTATCAGAAAAAGAACAACGGTTTACCAACGAAACCATCAACTCAAAACAACCCAAATTTATAAACCCAAATAAAACACCAAATGATTTAGCACCAGTGTTATCAAGATTCGATTTTAGCAACACCACCCAACCACTTAAACAGCATCAAAACACCTAAAGAAAACCAATTGAAACCACCAAATAACCAAACCAGTTAGATTAGCATATTCAGATGATGGTTGTGTCAGATATTTCGGTTTGTGGTGGTGGTGGTGGTGTTGATGGTTGTGAGTTTAAATAATAGTGGATATGAAATTTTTTGCATTATTATTGCCTAAAGTTATTCTAATTTTAACTGGATAACATTTGCTCACCGCAAAATATAGTCACATGGTACCCGCCGCCGCATTGCACAAGTACCCTTTTAGTATATATAATAGTAAATTGCATAAATCGTTCCTCAAGTTTGGCCAAATTGCAGTTTCGTCTCAAATAGTTTGAAAGTGTAGAGATCGTCCCTTTAGGGAAACCTTTGGTGCAAATATCGTCCCTAAATGTTTCCCCACATTGACGATACTTGCACCAAATATTTCTCCACAGGGACGATCTTTGCACTTTCAAACTATTTTGGACGAAAGCTGCAATTTGATCAAACAATATATGGGCGATTTATGCAATAAACTCTCTATATAACGACAATTAAAATTTTATTCTAATATAAAAAAAACAATTTTTCTGCTTGAAATAATTTTTTTTTGCTAAATATTTATGTATTATTCTTTTAAATAAATAATGTAATTCAGATTATTTGGGTCGACCCAAAAACAACCAAATTTTAAATTTGGTATTCAAAGTCATTTATTTAATTATTATATATACGTACCTATGACCAACAACTTTTGTATTTATATTTTTAACTCGCGTTTTTTTTTATAAACAGATAATGTCTTGGCGCATCCACGACCTTGCTCACTTAAAAATCCCCCTTCAAAGTATACTATCAGCGACCAACAACTTTGATGACAAAAATGTTATCGGCAGAAGTGGATACGAAAAGAGACACACTCTCGTGGTCCGGTGAGTTGATTGAAATCACTGCTCGGAGGTATAATAAGGATAGAGATGAAATGTTTTGGACTGAGGTTTCGATGCTTTCAAGTCTCAAGCACCAAAATCTAGTTTCATTAGTTGGCTTTTGTTATGAAAATGGTGAAAAGATCATCATAACCACGGATGATATCAAGGGAAGTCTCAGCAACTATCTAAGTGATGCTACGTTGTTGACGTGGGTGCAAAGATTGAAGATATCAGTCGGTCTTGCGCATGCGCTAAGCTACATTCATTATGACGAGTCACGCGACTTTAGCGTAATACATCGAGACATTAGCAGTATCACAGTTTTATTAAATGATAACTACGAGCCAAAGTTATCTTGTTTTGAAAATTCAATGAAAATTGAAGCATGTCTAAGGCACCGTTCTTTCCATACTAGTAAAGTATGGAGGAGGAATGGGTATACAGACCCAACATATGAAAAGACTAAAAGTGTGAACCATAAGACGGATATATATTCCTTTGGGGTAGTATTGTTTGAACTACTCTGTGGTAGGGAATCGATAATCGCCGACGACACTAACAGGTATTTGGCTCCAACAGCAAATCTCCTTTACAAAGAGAAAAAACTAGTAGTTGATTGGGATCTATGGAAGCAAATGGATCCGCAATCATTCAACGTCTTCGTCGAGACAACATATGATTGCTTGAATGAAGAACAATCTCAACGCCCAAGTATAAATGAGATTGTCACAAGACTTGAAAAAGTGTTGGAACTTCAACTGAAACATCAGAATGCGGTAAAACACTTTTTTCACTTCCATCTTTCTATCATAATAACTACTACTCTATATCTCTTTTGAGATTAAACACATTGTTTAGCTAGACCCTATAAATCTTATTATAGCTGAACCTAACTCTACGTGACTTCCCATATATGCAATAGTTAGTGCAATACTAACAAAACTCAAGTTAAGGTTTCTGAAAATGGAGTGATATGCACACCACAAAGCATATATGATGTTATGTTTTATGTATCACATGCGTGAAGATAATTATGCTTATTAAGTGGTGGTGATATTCATTGGCGTGGTGGAGCAGATCTGTGAATCGTGTAAATAATTGAGGGTGTTTATTTTTACTAGGGGTGCGTTTGGTATGGGTATATGGGAATGAGGTTATGGGTTTCATAGTGATTAAAGATGTTTGTTTAGTGGGCCCAGGAATGAAATGTGAATATCATAGCCATAGACTCATTACCCACCAATTTGGTGTCTATGAAATCCATTCCGTGGGCCATCTCTTTTCCACTACAAAATTCAAAAATCTATACACTTTTTTCATACCATATTTTGTCATCCAAACATAAACAATCGTAATCATATACTTTTTCGTATACATTGTCATTCTACCCCATACAAAATCCGATACCCATAGTGATTCCTAACAACAAACCAAACGGACCCTAAGTGTGGAGATATCATAGATATGAGATATGCTTTTTACCTTTTTTAATCGGGGATGACATTTTGGGGACATGTCCTCCCCAAATACACAAATTTTGTCATCGAAAATACATTCGAGAGGACTTATCCCCTCCGTTTGTCCTATCCAATGTATTTTTAAAATTAGATTAAAATTATAATAATAATAATAATAATAATAATAATAATAATAATAATAATAATAATAAAATTATCTGTGTAATAAAATTATCTATCACTCCAATAATGTTAAAAGTGGCGAATTTATTTTTCATAGAGTGAGTTTTTGTATTCAAAAAGGGGTGGGAGCACAACTAGTGTCTAGACTCCCATCCAACTTTATGTAAAAAATAAAAAAATAATA
The DNA here is from genome assembly GCA_026074375.1 of Tanacetum coccineum. NCBI lineage: Eukaryota > Viridiplantae > Streptophyta > Magnoliopsida > Asterales > Asteraceae > Tanacetum > Tanacetum coccineum. The sequence goes on along the minus strand of BQNB010000658.1, from coordinate 140,084 downwards.
ATAATAAAAAAAATAAATAATAATAAAAGTAATAATAATAATAATAATTAGGAGATGTAGTGTTGCGAACATCATGTAAACCTTACAGTTATGGTAGACAATACTATGCATGTCCTTGTTCAAAGGTGGATTTTCAAAAAAATAATTATCTGTGTAATATATAAATAATTTGCTTGTCAAAAAGACATTTCTTATGATTTTCTTACTGTGTAACAGCCAGGAACTCAAGATAGAAGATGTGGATATTTCATGTGGAAGGATGACCTCAGGTTGCGTCAAAGTTCTTCTCCTGGACCTTCAACACCTCTAAGTTCTTATCCAGGACCTTCAACATGTCCAAGTTATTATCCGGAACCTTCTGGATCTGCAGCGAGTCATGGAGAAGAAGAGTGCTTAAATTGTAAGTTCTTGGCTGAAAGGATAAAGATACTAAAGGTAAAAATAAATATACTAGAGGGGACACTAGAGATGGAAAGGCATCCCGAGAATCATACATTTGAGTCAACTGCAATACTTCACGAGCTTTATAATAACATGGGAAGACTTGGGCTGGAGTAGTTTTTCATTTAGCATTTGGAACGTAGTTCGTATGCTTTAATGTTTTAAACGTTTATCGATTTCGATTGTAATCCGTATGCTTTGTTGTTGTTTATCGATTAGGAATGTAATTCACATGTTTTCTTATTTGTTGTTTAACTCGTATGTATATTTATGTTTCATCAATAATCAAACCGCACTACTCAATTTGGAAAAAATGAAAAAAGTCAAACTTTGACTTTAGCTTTGAGGAGGACATGTCCTCCCCAATGGTTTGAGCGAGAAATATGCGCGCCAAAAAGTATTAGCAAAAAAAATGAAATATGAAAATAGTCATTGGAGAGGATATATAGTGGAGACATGTCCTCCCGAATGTCTCTGGTTAAAACACGACCAAAACAAACTATTAATAATTTTACTAAGCACATTCCTAATCTCGGTCAACGTTTGGGTCAACTATTTGGGAAGGACATGTCCTATCCAATGGATTGAGCGGGAAAATTGCGAGCCAAGAATTAGTAGCCAAAAAATGAAATATAAAAATAATCATTGGGGAGGACATATGGTAAAGACATGTCCTCTAGAATGTTTCTGGTCAAATTTTTCCTTATTCCAAGTAGAGTCAAAGTTTGAAAAGATGTTGATTTATCTTTTAGTGTGTCTTTGAGAAGGACATTTATGTCCTCTCTAAAAATTCATCCCCCGTTCTATTTTTTTTAGTGATATTTAAAACTTTCACTGTTTGAAATTACTATTGATAAACTAGCAGGGTACCCCGCGCAATGCGGCGGCGGGTACCCGATGACTAATTTTATGACGAGTGAATATTTTTCATTTATACGGCGGTGGCAGCGGAGGGTATCCGTGTGATCCGCATACATATACATTACCAATTCAAAACACAAAATTAGTTTCAATATACACGTACATTAGCAACATATATCAAATATGAATTGTAATAGAAACAAAAAATATAACCAACTTAACATTTTCAGTTGGACGCACACATAAGTTTTTTATATACACTTTTTGCCATCATATCAAGAAATAAACACCAGCATCACCGGAGCAGGAGCCCAACTGTACCATTCGTCGTTCTTTTTTGCTTCAGCGCAGTTGTGTGTTCGCTAAATCCCTGTTCACCACAACATCTCGTTCCCCACTCTTCAGACACCAACACCTTACTCTTCTCTTCTTGCATTTTCCCATACTCGTTAAGAACCATTTCCAGCAAACGTGAACATGAAAAAGCTCAAGACAGCCACTGCCATCATGATCCCTAGCTTTCTTGCTATAACATCCACATCGTCTGCAAATATGTACACGAACAACCTAGAGATTATTTAACTGTTAATCAAATTTCCAAATGAAACCTTTTTACATTAGATTTTACATACCTATTTTGTCATAAGTTTCGGAATGGGTGGTAGTCTGAGGATGACTTCTTAAAACATAAAAAGTTGGCTTCGCTTATAAATAGTACAACTTAAAACATAGAAAATATGAGAGAGAATAGCATACCTCTCGAAACACGTCCATTGTTATTGCGGTGCCATAGACGTCCAGATACGATAGCTTAGTTCTGTTGATTTTAGTCCGCTTTTATAAAGATGCAATGCCTGCAATGTATAAATCGAGCATGAACATGCAAGCAGGGGCGGAGGTGATGGGGATGCTAGCAAGTGCTAGGCCCCCCTAACTGGCCCAAAGTCTCTATTATTTTACAGCCCAAAAGCCCATTTATCTTAATAATACTCAGGTCGGCCCCTTCTAATATTTTCACAAATAGAGAGTCATCAAATAGAGTCACAGAGATAACCAACCGTCAATGCCATTCTTCCAATAATTTAATCATTCGATCAAACAATTTCAATCATCTAATAAGGTATTGAATGCTCTTTTATTGTTATATTTTCATTAAAGATCAAAATTAGTTATTTGTGTTTGGGATGTTTGGGAATTCGACGAGTGATTTTTTTGGCAATTTATGATATTAATGATCAATTGAATACTTGATAAATGATCATTATTATGCTATTTGATTGTATGGCTATTAGTTATTACTTGTTATTTGTTAAGTTTTAGTTTTTAGTTTTTTACCAATTCTCAAAATTCTAATAGAACTAATGAACTATAGAAGTGAAGAACTTATATGTAGTAGCATCAGGCATCAGTTATAAATTGTAATGTAGTATGCTGTATAGTTTTTAGTGTGTTATTAATTGTCGAAATTCCAATAAAGAAGTAAAGAACTAGTATTTATAATCTATCAATGTATGTATGAGTAACAGAGTATGTATGTACCAATGTATGACTATGAGCAGTAGAGTATGTATGTACCAAACTACCAATGTATGATCATTATTTATTACTTGCTAGTTGTTATTTGTTAAATTTAAGTTTTTACCAATTGCCAACACATTATGGACTTGTTGATTTCTTTTGTTACAGAACATCATCACTCATAAACAAGAAGAGAACAATCGACTCTTTTTACAAGCCGATAAAAGATGTTGTCTGTGAGCCCGAAACAGTAACACAAACTCAAACGGAAAATCAAACTAATGGTGATAATATTATGGAAGAGTCACCTAGAGCTAGAGTTGAACCAGAGACAAATACTACCTTGAATACGGATGAGGTCAAATTAGAATCTTTGATTCGTGATCCAGGCGTGCGACCTCCATTGTCGAGTTATCCAAGTAACCAACAAGATGAGATTAGACGAACTTATATTAGGCTCGGACCTTATCAACTTGTTAAAGCACATTATCCTCTCAGTCCTTGTGGTTTTCATAAGCGTAGGTTTCAAGCGGCGTGGTTTAGAAGATTCGGGTGGTTAGAATATTTCGATAATAAAGATGCTACATTTTGTTTTTCATGTTATCTTTTTGGTAGGAAGCCTATAGGAAGAGCCGAATCTGACACATTTACTGTTAAAGGTTTCAACAATTGGAGAAAGGTTAATAGTGGCACAGCTTGTCCTTTCGTGAATCATGAATGTAAGACTCCTGCGTTGGCTCATAATTTTTCTGTGAGATGTTATGAAGATTTGAAAAACAAAGTCTGTCACATAGAAAATGTGATAGATAAGCAAACGGAACAAGAAATAATGGACAACAGGTTACGACTAAAAGTAACTATTGACTCTACTAAGTGGCTTACATTACAGACATGTCCTTTAAGGGGCGGTGATGAACGACCCACTTCATTAAACCGAGGAAATTATCTTGAATTGGTAAAACTTCTTGCTTTATATAACAAGGATGTCGCTAGAGTGCTAGAAAATGCTCCTAAAAATGCCAAGTATACTTCACCAGATATTCAAAAAGAATTATTGTAAATGTTTGCTATGAAGGTACAAGAAGCCATTCGAGACGAAATTGGGATGGCAAAGTTTTGTTTGATAGTCGATGAATCTCAAGATGAATCTAAGAAAGAGCAAATGGCTATTGTTGTGAGATTTGTAGACCGAAATA
>BQNB010000658.1:36885-131272 GCA_026074375.1 Tanacetum coccineum | reverse complement strand
GGGCATTTGGTTGAGATTTGCATTTGAGTTATTTAAGTGTATACCGTCAACGAATCAATTTTTGGCGCCGTTGCCGGGGAAGTGACGAGCCACTTCAGTAAGTTTCTCTTTATTCCCAAGTAAGGTTCTTAGAGTCGAGGCGAATTTAGGCATCAAAACAAGAGCATCCGTAAAGCTAAGAAGAGAAACTGAAGGTTTAGTGTTTGGCACGGGAGCAACAACAGGAGCAACAATGGGCTCAAAAGCTGGAGTTGTGATTGGTTCAGGACCTACCGGAGGTTGGACGGGTGCGGTACTTTGTGAGCAAGAAGGGTGCACTTGGTCCTTTGTCACCTCGGGTATTGGCTTCACTACTGAAGAAGTAGGAATTGGAGGTCCTTGATATGCAACACCGCTTCGGGTAGTGATACCCTTTAAGTCTTCTCTATCCCTTCTTCTTATTTTCTCTTTTGGGGTTAGTAATCTGTGTTCCAGGAGTGTCCTGACCCTGAAGTAGAAGCGATATTTGGCGGTTACAAACTTAGCCCAACTATCAGTCAGATTTGCCTTCTTGTTTATTCAATTTGTTTGTTTCGATTTGCTGCTCTGACCCTGGTTTTTGGGAGGTTATTTTGCATGTTCTCTATGATAGCATAATTAGCCTTGAACGTAGTTGTCAAAATGTTCTTGGAGACACTGTGTGTCTGAGGAAACGGGGGCTTGATAAGCGGGAGACTGATTAACCTGGGGGTCTAGAAAGTTGATTTGACTGAAATTGGATCATGGTTAAAATTTCCACCTCTGTTTTGGTTGAAATTGCTCTCCCGGTTTTGGTTAAAGTTATTCCCCCGATTGAAATTGTTAGCATTATTAGCTTGAGAGTTCTGAACGGGTGGAAAACCTGGAGGTCTAATATGATTTGAAACCATTTGAGGTCGGAAATTGGAGCTTACTTGGTTGTAATTAGCTGCAGCGGCTTGTGACACATACTCAGAAATGTTGTCCCGATAAACGTTGCCATGAGTGGCTGGACAGTTTTGGTGAGAATGGGCACCACCGCAAGTAACACAACTTAGCTCAACTGCTTTGACAGGTGCAGGAGCTGGAGCTGGAGCAGAAGCTTGGTTCTTCTTGTCTAAGAGCAATGCTCGGACAATATCCTTTAGTTCAGCAACATCAGATGAAACAGCTTGGGTGGAAGAGTTCGTACTTACCTTGGCAACAACTGCCTTAGCTCATGTTTGACGAACTTTGGACTTGCTCTCGATGATTTTTAAACATTCGCGAGGCATTTTGTCCAAAAAGTTTCCACCTGCTGCGGAGTTCAATGAATCTTGATCATTAATGTTCAAAGCATTATAGAATGTATCAAGTTGATGCAATTCTGAGAATCCATGGTGTGGACATGCCCTAAGTAGATCATTGAAACGATCCCAAGCCTCATAAAACGATTCATCGAACCTTTGCTGAAATCTGGTGATCTCATTGCGAAGATTCGTCGTTTTAGAGGGAGGGAAAAACTGGTTGATGAATTTGGATACAAGATCGTCCCAAGTTTGAATGGATCGAGGGGGTTCTTTTTCTAGCCATATTCGGGCTGCTCCCTCGATAGAGAATGGAAAAAGCATAAGCTTAATCGTAGCAATTGGAACATTGGGGACCCTCATTGTGGAGGTGATCTTGTTGAAGTAACGGATATGAGCATGCGGGTCTTCTTTGTCATGACCGAAGAACTGTTTGTTCTGGACAAGATTGATTAACCCATGCCTCAGTTCGAAATTGTTTGCCACAATTTCAGGAATAAGGATTGCGTCCTCGTACCCCTCGGTGGGTGCTTGGAGCAATTGAGCCATAGTTCGAGTGTCTGCCATTGGCTCTACGTGAGGATCTTCCTGAAATGGGTATTCTATACGAAGAGGTTCGATAATAACTGGCGGTTCTTCTGGTGGAGGACGCTGCTCACGGGACTGAGATCGAGTGCGCATGCACAAAATGGAAATAAAAAAGAAGTTACACTAATTTTTTTTTGGATTTTTGGATTTAAAATATATTCACAATCTATTTTAAACGGACAAGAGATAGACAACTTAAGCCAAATAATCGATCTTACTTCACGGTAGCTCTCAGAATGAAAAACGCACAGGTGAGCGGAGGAGTAGGAATAGCGCGAAGCTTATTTCTCCTTTTGGGTCGTAGTTCCTAGGAACAACCCTCCTTAAACCCACTTTATAGTTTGTTAATCAGAATGAGGTGAGCCGTATATCGTAAGTGACACAGAAGGCAAGTTTTAAATCTTTTGTTCGAGTTGGGAACTCAATAGTTCACCGGAACTTATTATGATAATACCTCAGTTGAGAATATTATATTTTGGTATTTTACCAATTAGTGAATTTTAATTTTTTTTGAGACATATTTTATTCTTGGTATTTTCCCAAATTAGTGATTTTTAATTTTTATGGACATTTTTTTTTTTTTTTTTTTTTTTTTTTTTTTTTATATGATATGTACTAATAAAAAGAAAAGAAAAATATTTTTGTGTTTTTTAATATGATATATTAACTAATTAGATAAGTTCAGATCAAAAGACGCGATAGACATCGTAGCGAATGCCTCCCCCCGGAACCCGCCAAAAATTGATTCGTTGATAGTATACACTTAAAATACACAAGTAAGAATCAATAATAAAAAGATTCCGGAAGAGATATTCCCGGGTCGTATGTCCCAACGAGGCTGCAATTGAAATTTATCCTGGTTTGATGAGAAATTGAATGATGGAAACACTGATATAATTAAAACTAAAGTTAATTAAATAAAACCTAATTTAATCTACGGGAAACAAGTATAGGAAATGGGGATCTTAAAAACTACGGGATACAAAATTAGTTTAAGGAACATCCTATAATTAAAAATTAATTTTATACTATAATACGGGGAACAGAATTAGTATCGGGACCCTAAATACTAAAAAATAAGGAAAATAAATGCTAAAATTAAATTAAAAATCAAAATTAAATCTAAATTAACTTAATTTGAAAATAAAGAAAACTAGAACTAAAACAAGGAGGTCGTTTGTTGATGTTTAAAACGAAAGAAACGGTTAAAATGCACGGAATAAAAACGGGGCGGGTCTAAAACTGAAATTTAAGAAAAATCCAATAGACCTACATTAAATTTTATATTTTTCCTAGACCATAAATGGACAACTAAGAAAATTTTGTTAAAAAGGAAAATTTTTTTTATTAATTTTTGGATTTTTTATGAATTTTTCTAAGATTAAATACTAATTAAAAACTAAGAAAAATAGAAAAGACAAAAAATAAAAGTTATAAAAAATTCTGAAAAATGAAATTACAATAAAGAAAAAGTTATACAATCTAAAAATATAAAATGCCCAAATTTTACTGTTTATAATTAAAGTAATTAAACTAATTAAATTTAAACCTAATTTATATTAATTAAATTAAATAAACTAACTAAAGTTAACCTAAGGTACTATCATGTGAAAAGAGACTGAAAAGGACAAACGGTAGTCTCGAGGAAACAGCAAACTGACAAGTGGAGAGTAACTGTTGAAAACTTTTAAAAGATGGAAATGTACACAAAAACAGTCCATGAAAGAGAACAACCGTATTTACAAGGTGGGTCCAAGTTGCTTATTAGCAAAAAGCCAAAGAAGCAAACTTGTTCAGGGGCTTTAGTAATGGCAACATTTTTCTAAAAAAGCAATTAGTGCTGATTCTTAAAGAATAAGCAGAAAATTAAGCTGTTTATGGACAAGGCAGAACTTAATGGTTTGTTTGCTTATTTTTCTTTGTCTTTTTATGATTTTAGCTACTAAATAAGCTAAGACTTTACTGGGAATAAGTATTAGGCCAAGGGTGTCCTATAAAGCTTGATGGTTACCTAAAATAAGCCCTAAGGTAAGTGAATTCAAAATAAAGCTATTCAAAAATGTTTATATAAAAAACAGAAAAGTGCTACTTTGAGGCTTGAATAAGCTAAGTCGAAGGGGAGTTGTAAGTTTACAAAAGTTTGTGGGAAATTAAAGAAAACTTATATTAAGCTACAAATAAAAGCAAAAACATCCTAAGGCTTAATACAAAATAAGCTATAAAAAGTGGGCTGAGTTTATGGTCTCAGCACCAGGGGAGGTTATGGCAGTGGCTAGGGGGCTTTTTGGGCTTATGCAAATAAGCTCAAATGAACTTTTTAGCCACAACAAAGCACAAACAGATAAAGAGGGGAGGCAAATGAGCTTATTTTCAAAACTTGGGTTTCTAAGGTTAAGAAAAAGCTGCTGATAAATGGGCTTAAACTTGAGGGTTCTTAAAAAGATTGCAAAGCCAACTTTGACTTATACTTGGTCAAGCCAAAGGGACAGAACAATGGTGTTGAGTAAACTGGCTAGAAACAACCACAACAAGCACACAAATAGGTGCTTAAGCTGCTTAAGCAGCTTGAGCACTTTAAGCTCATTTTTACTTATTCAAATTTTGACAGAAACCACAAAGGACTTAAAAACTTATTTTAAAACTAAAGGTGGTAATTTTAATGGCTTAATTAACCCTACACACTCAGCCAAAGTTGGCTGAGTGTGCTTGACCCATGCTTTTTCCCTTTTTGACCCATTTTGAGACTAAACCAAACACCCCCTTATTTTTATAAAAAAAACTTTTTAACTGATTTTTTTGTAAAAAAGGGCAGAGGTAAGTGATTACAAGTGAGTTCTAACAACTTTTAACTCATATTTATGCAAGTTTAAACAGAATTGAAAGCTTATCTTACACTTTAAATTTTGAGAATTGTAATAACACAAAAAGAACTCTTAACTTGTATATAAGCTGAAAATATTACAACATAGACATAAAATGAACTGAGTACAACAATTCTAAAGTAAACTTAATTAAATTTTAAACTAAGAAAGTAAAAAAAACAAGTTATTGTGTTCGGCTTGTTCTTGGCTCTTTTATACAAGTCTTCAAAGACTTGTAGCTCTTGGGATGTGCTGGTTGTGAGAGTACAAAGCCTCCCAATCAATCCTAACCCTCCATATGCCTTGTATTGATCTTAGCCATTGATGGGGGTGCTCGGGTTGTGTGAAATGAACTGGAAAGGGGGTTATAGGGGAAATGGGTTGTGGGAAAGGGTGAGAGTGAGCTGTGAGTGGTACCTTGGATAGTGGTTTGGCTTAAAACCGTGGGGAAGTGGTGGTTTGGGGTTTGGCGGGAAAGGGGGAGGTACGGTTATGGTTGCGAAATGATGAGAGGCACCGTGAGAATGCTAACGAACAAAAAGAGAAATTCTATGAAATCTTCAAAGATATGAGTTTCGAAATTAGTTTCATGGATGCTTTGACTCTAATGCCCAAGTTTGCTTCAACTCTTAAAGGACCTTAATTGGAAATAAAGAAAAGCTTAGTGAGATGGCTAGAACCCCTTTGAACGAACATTGCTCGGCGGTCATACTTAACAAGTTACCGAAAAATTGGTGACCCCGGCAGATTCCTTTATCCATGTAAATTTCCCGGAATGGATGAGTGCTTAGCCTTGGCCGATCTTGGCGATAGCATAAATCTCATGCCATTTTCCGTGTGTAAAAAGTTTAACCTTCCAAACCTAACTCCAACTTGCATTACACTAGAACTAGCGGACCGTTCGATTTCCCGACCAATTGGTATTGCTAAAGATGTCAATGTTAAAGTTGGTGTATTCCAGTTTCCAGCCGACTTCGTAGTTGTAGATTTTGAACCAGACCCTCGAGTACCTTTAAATATTGGAGGTGTTTTTTTTTAAGACCAGTCGTGCTTTGATAGACGTGTACGAAGGTGAATTAACCCTTCGAGTAGACAATATGGCCATTACTTATAATCTTGATCAAACTTTAAGATACTCGGTTAATTATAATGATATCGGCAGCGAATCGAATCGTCAGTTGGAATTAGCTTGTGAAGTGTATTCTAAGGAAGTTTAGGGATTTTCAGAAGTACTTCGCCAGTGGAATCCCCACTCCTGGGTATGATCCGATAGTTTCAAATTCTTCTCCGACTCTCACACCTTTCGGGGATAGTGATTTTCTACTTCTAGAAGAAGCTGATGCTTTTCTTGCTCTAGCCGACGATCCAACTTCACCGGAAGTTGATGAATCCTATTATGACCCAGAAGGGGACATTATTATTCTCGAAGCACTCCTAACATGATCCCTCACCACCTTCCGACCAGAAAATTATTTGCCAGAAATCAGAAAGGAACTTAAATTGTGATGAAAGCCAAAACTGCAAATCTTCATATCGATGAACCTCTGAGGTTGAACATAAGGACTTTACCGCCTCATCTCGAATATGCATTTTTGACGAAAACACAAGTTGACGGTCATTAATTGCCGAAAGATTTGAGTATCGATGAAAGACGCTCTCCATAAAGGTTATTAAGTCCCGAAAGCAAAAAATGCTTGGAAACTTTTCTTACATTAAGGGTTATTAACAGGAAATTTTGTTTCCTAAAATTCTAATGGGAGAGGGATTTGAACCAGCGGTCCAACATCAGAGAAGGGTTAATCCAAAGATCCACGATGTCATTAAGAAAGAGGTTGAGAAACTTCTTGACGCTGGATTGATCTACCCAATCTCGGATAACGTCCTTGGGTGAGCCCAGTTGGCACTGTTGTGCCAAAGGAAAAGAGGGATGACCGTAATGACCAATGATGAAAATGAGTTAGCTACCAACTAGATTGTATACGGGATGGAGAGTTTGTGTTTGCTTATCGCAAGTTTGATCGAAGCACCGAAAAAAAAGACCACTTCCTTTTGCCGTTTATGGATCAAATGCTTAAGAGACTCGCAGGAAATGAATACTACTGTTTCCTCGATGGTTTCTCAGGTTATTTTCAAATATCAATCGATCCGAAAGATCAGGAAAAGACCACATTCACCTGCCCATACGGAACGTTTGCTTATCGTCCGCATGCCTTTTGGTTTATGCAATGCACCAAGCATGTTTTTAGCGGTGTATGATGGCCATTTTCCATGTTATGAATTGAAAAGGACAATGGAAGTTTTTATGGATGACATTTTCAGTATTTCGGAAAATTCTTTTCACATGCATTTCAATTTAGAAAAGATGCTTAAACGGTGTGAAGACACTAATTTGGCTCTAAATTGGGAAAAAAGCCATTTTATGGTAAAAGAAGGCATCGTTCTTGGACACAAAATTTCAAAGAAAGGAATAGAAGTCGACAAAGCCAAAATAGACGTCATTGCTAAATTACCTACCCATCTTCCGTCAAAGGTATTAGAGGAGTTTTTTCTCGGACCATGCAGTTTTTTACCGAAGATTTATCAAGGGAACTTTCAAAGATTTCTCGACCCATGACACATCTCCTTGAGAAAAACACTCCTTTTGTTTTCTCAGAGGAATGCATTCAAGCTTTTTAGACCTTAAAGAAGAAATTAACCCGATCCTTTAATTCTGATTGCTCCTGACTAGACCAGCCCTTTGAGCTTATGTGTGATGCAAGCGACTATGCCATAGGTGCGGTTCTGGGGCAACGAATTGAGAAACACTTTAGGCCTATACATTATGCAAGCAAAACAATGACCGAGGCAGAATCGAACTACACCACAACAGAAAAAGGAATGTTTGGGCTGTGGTGTACGCTTTGAAATATTCTGGTCATACATCATCATGATTCCAAAGCAAGTTGATAAGATGGGTTTTACTCTTCAGGAACTCGTTTAAGTTATTGATACGAAGGGAGCTGAGAACTACGCAGCCGATCATTTGTCCCGATTAGAAAACCCGTATGAAAATGTTTTCGATCCAAAGGAAATAAACGAAAATTTTCCTCTCGAAACACTTAATATGGTGCTTCTTCGTGGTGACCCAAGTACCCCGTGGTTTGCTGATTATGCAAATTACCACGCGGGGAATTTCATTGTCAAAGGAATGTCAACTCAGCAGAAAAAAAAATTTTTCAAAGATGTCAAACACTATTTTTGTTGTGGGACGACCTTTTCTATTAAAACATAGTGCGGATCAAGTGTTCCGGCGATGTTGTTTCAGGGCAAGAAGCTATTGATATTCTCAAATCTTGTCATGAAGGACCCACCGGGGGCCATCATAGTGCCAATCTCACCGCTCAGAAAGTATTTGATGCAGGTTTCTATTGGCCCACAATCTACAAAGATGCCCATGAGTTAGTCAAAAACTATGACTCATGCCAGAGACAGGGAAAAATTTCACAACGTGATGAGATGCCACAAAATTCCATCCAAGTGTGTGAAATCTTTGATGTCTGGCATAGACTTCACGGGACCATTTTCATCTTCAAAAGGAAATAAAAACATCCTCGTAGCTGTTGATTATCTTTCAAAACGGGTTGAAGCCAAGGCGCTCCCCACTAACGATGCTAGAGTTGTAGTTAAGTTTTTGAAATCTCTTTTTGCCCGATTTGGAACACCTAGAGCTATTATAAGCGATCGTGGGACTCATTTCTGTAATGACAAATTTGCTAAAGCAATGTCTAAGTATGGGGTCACTCAAATTTGCTAAAGTAATGTCTAAGTATGGGGTCACTCATCGTCTATCTACCGCTTATCACCCTCAAACGAGCGGTCAAGTGGAGGTGTCAAATCCCGGTTTGAAACGTATTCTAGAAAGGACGGTTGGAGAAAACCGTGCCTCATGGTCAGACAAATTAGACGATGCTTTGTGGGCATTTCGTACTGCTTTTAAGACACCAATTGGCTGTACGCCTTACAAGCTTGTTTATGGAAAGTCTTGCCATTTACCAATCGAGTTAGAACATAGAGCATACTGGGCTTTAAAACATGCTAACTTCGATCTTAAAACCGCGGGTGATCACCGGAAGCTTCAACTAAATGAACTTAATGAGCTTCGTGATCAAGCTTATGAGAATTCTTTGATTTATAAAGAGAAGACGAAGAAGCTTCACGACTCAAAGATCAAAAACCGCATTTTCAATGTTGGTGATCGAGTTTTGCTTTTCAACTCTCGTCTAAAGATATTCTCAGGAAAGCTTAAAACTCGTTGGTCAGGACCTTTCACCATCACCAAAGTTTTTCCATACGGAACCATTGAGTTATCTCAACCTGATGGTCCAAACTTTAAGGTGAATGGTCATCGTGTGAAGCATTACTTCGGAGGGGACTTACCACCCAAGGTAGTCCAGGATCTCCACACTCTCCCTAAGGACGAATGAATTCAGGGATCGAGTCAAGCTATGTGACTCGGTTACCAAAAACAAAGCGCTTCGTGGGAGGCACCCCATGCTTATCCATTTTCTATTTTTCTTTCTAGCTTCTAATGTGTTGTGAGGAGGCTTGTACTCTTCCGTTCTTTGTGTTTGTTGTTTGTACTTGTGATTGTTTGCAGGATTGACCCAAATTTTCTGAAGACTCTCGTGTTCGGTGTTTTGTCCCGGTCCACTCGAGCTTCCTAGCCTTTGCTTGCCATTAGTTTGGGGAAATCCGATATCCTAAAGATTATTATCGTCTAACATTTATCTTATAGCACACTTAATAAACGGCTAAAGATTTTTGTGATACTTTCTTCATGTTTGAGTTATGCATTCGACCTTTTTGAGTTCTAGTATGGGGTTTTTAAGTCTTAGGCTAGGAAACATTGAGGACAATGTTTGATTTTAGTATGGGGTAGTATATCTTCGATATGATCTTTACCTACTTACTACCCTTGTTGCTCACGTACCCCGTTTTCCCCACAAAATTTTCAAAAATATGAAAAATTTTAAAATTTTCAAAAATAAAATAAGTGTTTTTGTCACAATTTTGACTTTCTTTCTGGTAGAAAAAGAGATAAAAATTTGGACCCATCGACGTGTTGAGCTCTAGCTTGTTTCCTTATCTTTTAGGCTTAAGCGTTCCGCGAAAAAATCGCGTAAGAACAAACAAAGATAGAGTTTAAGTATGAGTGGGATGCTAAACAAGGATAAGTATGGAAATCCTAAGACTCATGTATGGTAATTTGTGGCCTTTTCGTCTCATAAGCTCTTAACCGGAAAAATATTACTTGCTGTTTTAGAAAATTAAAACTTAAATCAACAATGATTTAAATAAAATATATAGCAAAAATATTAATCTTGTTCAAATGTTATAAAACTTGAATTTTATCAAAAGAAGAAGTATTCCTTATGAACCAAATAAAAGAAAAATGATGATGATAAAATGAAAAAAAAATATAAATAAAAAAAACTGTGGGTTTGATAAAAGTTTACTACTCTTATGCCGGCTCACAAACCGATGTGGTCGACATCTAATAGGAAGCCTGCATAGTAAGAATAAAAATCCGAGACTGATAAAAGTTTGCTGCAACCTTGACCGAGCTCACAACCGATGTGGCAGCCTTCCTAAAAGGTCGAGGGTTTACAACTGCAAAAAATGTCTAAATAATTTAATTTGAAAATAATAAATAGATTTCTTTATTGTTAAATTCAGAAAATAGCTTTTGGCACTTTGACATTTTCTATTTTATAAGCTATGTATATTCGGGAACCTAAGAGTTTTATGGAAACCTAAGGTCCGTGATCCCATACATAGTCTTTGTAGGTGTATCAAAAGCCTGTTCCCTTAGCCGCAAGGTTGGGATGTGCCGAGAACGAAAGTCACTACATGGGATATCTCAGCCTTCAAACTATTATTCTTAGGTGGAAGACTGAAGCCTAGTGATGTTGCCAAGAGAAAGTTGATCCTGTGGTTGAAATTTCAAAATAGCACAATCACACTTAAGATATAAAAAAATGTCGGGAGTAAAAAGTTCACAAGTTGCAAATATGAGTAGTGTTCAGCATCTTTACTAATTTACAGCTGTGATATTTTGTATTTAAACTTGGATTGTGGAGTAAATTGAAAAATCCTGGGACAGATGAATTTATCCTTTTAGGGGCTTCTCGCGAGATCGAAATGCATCTTGTGTCAATGATCCCTAACAGATATGGAAATAACGAAAGTCCAAAATAAAAAAGACAAAATTAAAAAAATTAATAAAAATTGAAAAAAAAAATGCGAAAAGTTTAAGAAAAACTGGGAAAAATGAGGGGTTATTTAAAACTTGTGATTTCTTATTTTTCCCACAAAAGGTCTTTATGCTTACTTTTCAAGGTTAAGTTTGAGGAAAGTTTTGAGGAAATTTGGGTAAGGCTAGTACATGGTCATTCAATAGAAGCGATGAGGGGGCCCCGAAATCTGCTTCGATTATGTGGGCCGGAAAAGAAATGTGGATGAAAACACAACAAACCTGGTATACATAATCAACAAAGTCCCTAGCCCAGTCGCCGCCGCGCGAATAGCAAACCCCCCAGGAAATCCACAAGCAAAAGTAAAAATACAAGAGTGCAATATACTTACCTTTCACTAGTCCCCCCACTCCCGCCCCCTTGACCACTCCCCCGGTCCCCGACCTTCCCCGCGCACCCAATTCGAGAGCCCCAGCCGTGACTGAACCAGCACACACGGACCCCCCAATACTGTGAACCCCCCAAGTGACCCCCTCACCAACAACGCACACCTCACCAAACTAATCCAAATCGAGCCCTCAAAGAAAACCCAATATTCCCGAAAAACGCCTTAAACCACACACGGATGGTGTTAACACGCAAATACTAGATGGTTTACACACGGTTGATCACCTTCTATATAATAGAGTTCACACTCGTAAACATATCTATTATTATAACAGGATCCAACACCAAAGCCCGATCCTAATTCCTATATTTAAAAGCCCAAATCAACGAAATAAAAAAACCCTGTGACAAAGAAGAAATAAACGCACCTCTTATATTATAAGTTTTTTACGCGGTAAAAAAGTGGTTTTTTTTTTATACTGTATCAACCATCGTCTTCCCGCCGGTTTAACCCTACTTAAAACAAAGGGTAAATGGAAATTGAGGGTGTAGCTATGTAATTCAAGCCTTACAAGTGAAAGATTGAGGACAAATAACCGCACACAAAGCATCTTATTAGGATCATCCCCCCAAAGGAATGACACGCGGGTTCAGACAACAAACCTCCGAGGAATGAGGAATTTAAGCATAAAACGCTCACAAAAGAAGCACAATGGTATCTGACACACGGATTTCCACGTTGGCAATCCGTGTGATCAAAATCTAATCCAACGGTGAAGAATAGAAAGCCAAAGATTGAGATGAAGGAATGGCCAGGATGAATAGGAGCGTCTAACAGAATTTGGGGCCTAGAAGCTTCTCTTGAGCACTATAAATACAAGGCACTCACTCTCACATGATCATCTTTTTTTTTCCTGCAAACCTTTAGTTTTCAATAGCTTATGTAAAAAATTTCATTTTTAAAAAATAATTTTGTCCTCTTTAAACTTTTTTGTAACTTTTCAATTTCCAAAGCATTGTGCATCGTGTTTAGTATTAAAAAATTCTCATTTTAAGTTTACATAAGCTGATTTTCATTATTAAGCACTCATTATTCTCAAAATATTGTGCTACTGGTTTTCTAAAAGCTCTTAAATAAGCCCTTCTAGCTCTTTCAATTGTTTCCAAAGCTTTGAATTGAAGCTCTAAGCGCCCTTAATCTACTGAGAACTTTAAAACAGCTTAAAAACCCGTGCTCGATTGGATTTCGGACTTATGAAAGATGAGCCTTAACCTGGAAGAGCTCAACATAACTTATACTGGCTGATTTACAATAAAGCCCGAGCTGTAGATTTGCTCAATTAGCCGATTAATATAACCTTTGTTTTAGCTAAGGATCTAAGTAAGTATTCATTTAAGCTTATCCTGTACTTAAAATATTACTGCTAAGTATAGATTTAGCAACAATAAGACTAAAATGTATTTCCTTATTTGTGCTTATTATATGTTACAATAACATATTAATTAATGATTTAGAAAATCTGTCTTTAAGTTAAATTAGCATAGATATTAGCTTTCCTTACTTTATGGTCTTATTTTAAAATATACTCAAAAATCAAAAATAAAAGATTACTTAATAGCATAATTATAGTTTGGCTTTTTGTCTGCGTTAGATTGCTCATTAGGTTGGTCATAAGTTCTGCTTACTATCTGGTACTTAGTATTGAGCTTTTTATTTCATTTTACATAAGCTACTAAAGCTATGAAGGTACTGTTATAAGGGGTGTTTTTGGGCATATCAGATTTAACCACAAGTAGTAAAACTGCTATAGCCAATTGATCTTTGGATAGTTAATTTTAAAATCTCTTACCTACCCGGAAGCACGAGAGGTATGACAGAATGATGAAGTAACCAAGATTAATGAATGAATGAGTCAGCACCTAAGTTACGGCTAAAATGCTCCATGATGCTTACACAGTAACCAACATCGTTAAGGAAGGATGACTTATCCTAGTCTTTGTTACGGCGTAACATCAACACTAGAGTTACGCCGTAACACAATTTAATCCTGGAGCATGGAAGTACACATCAGCATGGTTACGACGTAATACATACATAATGGTTACGCCGTAACAGATTTAATACTTATAAATAGAGCCCTCATTCGGCACATTCGACATCGACCCTTCCACCACAGTATCAAGGGGCGAACCAAGCTTCCATAACCCGAAGAATTCCACTAGAAGTCTAAGGGAGAAGTGACTTTACTTAATTTTGTATTTAATTGTTCATAAACGCTTACTGTAAGACTAATGATGATCCAATCCATGATTCCTTTCATTTATTCTTGTTGTGTTGTTACCATGAGTGGCTAAACACTTCTAGTGCTAGCCTAGTTATGAATTTACTATTGTTATGATTATGTTTTCCTGTTTAATTATTGCTTTATTAGATATACTTATAGTCTGTCATTGACCCCTGAGTTTTGGTAGTGTTGATGGTGATTTAGATCCTGTTAGTTATGTTATTAGGCAGACTAGTTGAACATGGGGTTAACATGATACTAGGGTAGGTTGGAATCTATCCTTAGTGTAGGAATTAACCAAATTATTGCCTCTATCGCACTAAACACTTAAAAAGCGCAAGAACTCTTTCAGAGAGGGTTTATAGTCTATCTAGGTGACGAGGTGTCATTTTATACACTTTTTCGGGGCCATTTAACCCCCTAAATCATGCAAATATGCCCAGATTATGTGCTTGATCATTTGTTTTTAGGTTTTTAGCACTTAGATGACATTTGGAGGAAATACACGTAACTTGGGCTCATTTGGAGAAGAAACGGACAAGATTACGACTTTACACCAAGTATCATGAAGAATTGTGCATACAGCGTGTGGAGACGGCGTCTCCATCATAAAGCGACGGCGTCACGATCTTCATCGTGACGACGTCAGAGATCTAGCAACGGCGTCAGGACGTGGCCGACTTAAAGAGGATCTAGAATCATCCACGTGGCGACGTCGTGGCACCATTTTTACTATATATACAAAACCGATTTTAGGGTTTTAAGTATGTAACTTTGTATAACTTTTAGGAGATGGACCCTAGTCATTCTAGCACCTTTTTAGGTCGTTTTTAGGGCCTCAAAACCCTATTGTAACTACCTTCAATCCATGTTTTAATCAAGTAAGATTGATTATCATTAATCATTCAATATGTCTATATGTTATTTGATTGATTTATGCTCTTGCTTTCTTTATAACATGTTAGGCTAAACCCTCATTTGTATTTACTTATGATTGCATGAAACTTAGGTTGTAGATCCTTTTAATGTTGCTTCTTGTTGATGGATGTGCGCGTTAGGCTCTAGAAAACTAGCCAGAAGATATTAAATTGGCATAAGATATTAAATTGGCATAGACGTCTAGGGAAATGCGAGTGTGTAGAAAGGATACCATCGGTAACAGTCTTCATACTACCTTACCCCTAATATGGTTGATCCCTCTTAAGATATTTCACATGCATTTAATATACTCTTAAGGGCCTTGCAATAGTCTTCATACTACCTTACTTGTGCATTGCCTTAACGGAATATTAAATAGACGGCGGGTTCGTGTAATTCATTTATGACTTAGGAAATACTTACACAGATCATCATAGGTGTGACAAAGCAACAAATCTAGGAGAAGCAATATGAGAAGTAGTGTATGATTAAGTAAATACATCTTTTTATCATAAAGTTATCACCAGTAGTATAGATTATATTTAGTTTAATTAAGCTAAAACAAACCAACCTCTTAAAACCATGATATTTACTTGCTTTCTTAAAAATATAAAAACACAAAAAGAATCTTCTCTCAACCCCTTAGAATTCTGTTAGACCGTGTTCGAGCCTTCCCAACCTATTCTCCTAGAGAACGATAACAACCCATGAGTCTTGCATATACTACACTGCAACGATTAGGTACACTACCTAGGGGATTGTAAAACTTCCTGTGAAGTCTTTACAACCCTCGCATCAAGTTTTTGGCGCCGCTGCGTAGGGAATAGTTAGGTTTCGATCATTGTTTAACTTAGTTTTACTCGCTTGATTCCTATCAATTAGGAATTTTAATTCCAGTATATTAGCTTTCTTGTAGTCTAAATTTTCTTTGTATTAATTATTTTGTAAACTATTCTCGTCAACCACCATGGGAGACGTGAATCCTATCCGTACTCTTGAAGATTACTCCAAACCTAGCCACGAGGGCTACAAGAATACCATTGAGCTCCCCGTAGGGAACAATGTGGTACCTCTTCGATCCGACACCATCTAGTTGGTGCAAAACGGATGCTCATTCCACGGACTTCGGTCCGAGGATCCAAACAAACACCTCAAGGATTTCTTAAAATTTGTGGACTCGCTTAACGTTGACGGTGAAAACATGGAAAGCACGTGCCTGCATTTATTTCAATTTTCTCTTTGCGATCAAGCTAGCAACTGGCTTGAATGTCTTCCAGTACGATCCATCACCACATGGGAGGATCTTACTACTCGTTTCTTTGCTTAATTCTTTCCACCGGGAAGGACTAAAAAATTCCGCATCGATATCCTGATGTTCCAACAACATCAAGGAGAATCTCTCTCAGAAGCATGGACTCGTTTCAAGGACTTACTCCGAAAAGTCCCTCATCATGGCATTGACCATTGGCTCCAAGTCCAAATATTTTATGACCATGTCACTCCCGTCACAAGACGAACCATTGACCAATCAGCTGGTGGTAAGCTTCGTGACAGAAATGCTGAAGAATCCTGGGCATTATTTGTAACACCCGCCTCGAAGGGCATCGGATTGCGCAACGGAAATTAGCAATTTGGTGATACTAAATAGCATCCTTCACCACGATAATAGAAAATGACCCAAAATGAGACGTTTAAAACAACATGTGTTCCATTATTATTCAGAGTTAAAGTGCGTTAGGTCCCACAGAATCGCAACCACCGTCAATTACAACATTGAAAGACAATTTTTTTCAAATAAAAGACATTGTTTTTAAACACAACATAAGACATTGTTTTTGAAAGACCGGAACACACAAGAAGTCTTTCCATAAAATCTATCACACGCACGACACCTCCACGTCATCGTTGCCTTCAACCTTGGTTACCTGGGATAAAACATGTTTAAAACGTCAACAACAATGTTGAGTGAAATTCATAGAGTTTAAAATAATTAATAAGCAATATCTTTGAACACATAATTATTTCTCGGGAAAACAAAGCAACAAATGCAATGTATAGCAACTTCTTTTCTTTCACGCAATAAGCTCATGACACCAAACGTTAACAGTACATATGGCATTTCATATGTCAAAGAGCCCCAAAACAAGATTATAATTGGTCATATACTACTACTTCAAATACAAAATGTCCGTTTGACAGGGTGGTCACAAGGATTCAGACCTCGGACAGGGTTGTCAAACCTAATAGATCTATTTAATGAATTAGCGTTCACCTCACAAGGAAATTAACGGTTCATGAAATAAGGGACTTCGATAATAGCTACTTATGCGGAAACAATCTCATAATCGGGTCCAGCATACCATAAAATCATATGTGTTCGATTTATAAAACAAACATGTATCCCCCTCGCGGGTTTAAAAACATTTAAAACAGTTCAAAAGCGAGGCTATGAACTCACCTTAGCAAAAGATCCAAATCAATCAAGTCAATCAAACGTAACTTGCTTCACGTCTTAACCGCGACCTATATAATACATATATATAGCGGTACGTGACTAAAGTATATTAAATCATATATTGCATACTTGCATATATACATATATATAACATTTATTACATATGTACAATCATATACTACAATCTCCAAGTGCGACGCAAAACATTTCACTTTGGCATACTTAACAATATTACAACATTTCCATAAAGTTTCTATTTTTAGAAAGCTTGCCGAAAGTAAGGATAATACAATCCCAACTTAGCATTTTCACTTTAGTTTAACTAATATTCCGAACCCTTTGCTTATTACAAACTATGTTCAAAAGTATACGCAAGTTTGACTTTCAAAAGTCAAACTTCGTAGTTGACTTTTTACCAAAAAATAACCAAACTTGATTCGGCCGTAAAATCTTTGTTTTTGGGAGTTACAAGGCCCACTTTATATCAAAACGAACCTTAAAACATCCTTTATTCTATTTAAAAGCTTAAATTAGATTTCAAAAATTTATCGACACGCTACGGTCAAGTCAAACTTTCTGGTTAAATAAAGTCAACCCAAAGTCATACCAAATCACATTTTTATCAAAATCTAACAATTCTAACATGTTTAACTAGCCTAAAAACATGTACCAAAACTATCAAACACATGTTCATACTCAAAACACTTTCAAATCAATTTTGCACTTGAATCATCTAGTAATAATTATATACATGTAATAACATCTAATTAACCATACTAGAAATGTAATTGGAAGACTCACACAGCTAGAAAAAAAGTTTGATTTTTGTTTCCCCCTTCCTTTTGAAATCGGACGAACAAGCAAACCAAGCAAACCAAACCTTTTTCAAACAACTAACACCAAAATAACACTAATGTAACACCCTTGAACACTCCTTTATACACCAAATCACTAGAACTTGACCCAAAATCCAACTTTTTGAAAACTTAGTGGCAGTGAGTTTTTCTTAGTGGGAAATGTAGAGATTAAAAAAGGAATAATATTTTATAAAACATGGATCATAATTCATTTAAGAAATTAATTTGTTTGTTGGTTTGGTTAATTTGGTGTGTAGGTGTCGACGTCAACAAAGAGGAAAAAGCTAGGGAGGGAGTGAAAATTTTGGTAAAAGTAAGTGTGTGTTGAGTGTGGTTTATATAGAAAAAAGTTGACACTTTATCACATTTATTCCCCTACCTTCTAAAATTCTCTTGTCAAAAACTTACAACACCTTGGCCTTAAACGCCACCCAGCCGACTTAGAAACGGTCACCACACATTTAGTAAATATTTTGAATCCGTCCTACGAAATATAGTTTAAAACCTTTATTAAAACGTTAAACCTCGCAAAACACGACCTTTAAACATGGATTTTATAAAAACTCGAGGAAACGTAGAAAAATACAAAAATAACATATTTACGCTCTCGGAGCAGTAAAATAAATTTTTTTGACTTTCTTAAACGCTAAAGACGAATAGAAACTAAATCACGGAATGAAATTCACCTTACAATTATATATTTTCATCAAACCATATATAGCAGAGAAGATATAACAAGTTAAGGTAATATAAATCACATCGTAGCCCAGATGACAAAAATGCCAAAGAATCCTGGGCATTATTAGAGGACCTTGCCCTCTATAACAACGAAAGTTGGAACGACCCAAGGGATTTCGCTAAGCCGGTCAATGCAATCTCTTTGCCTCAAGATGTCCTGAGTACATCCGACCGCCGCCTCATCAAGCTCAAAGATCAAGTTCAACGCTTGATGGAAGCCTACATTGCTCCGATGCAACCTACTCAAGTGAAAAAATCACTTCTTCATGTGAGATCTGTGGTGGTCCTCATGACACTCAGTACTGCATGAAAAATCTCGAGCAAGCTTTTGTTGATTATGCGTCCTCGCGTACCAGCGAAATGGGAAGTAGGCAGTTCCCTATGAACTAAGGACCAAGAAGCTTTAACGAAGCCGCCAATGCTTGAAAGGGAAAGCCAAACTTTAACTGGGCACACGCCTAAACATTTACCAGCCCACGGAACGGATCGTTCTCCACCTACTCGTCTAATTATCAAACGAAGCTTGAGAAGGTACTAATTGATTTTGACTCCCATCAAGAGAAAAGACTATCCAGCCTGAGAACTCAACCTGGACAACAACAAGACGACATGATTAGTAAAATTAATCTTTTGTGGAAAACCATTTCTGAAAAGCTTGATGACACTCCCATTCGTAACACTGCAGGAAGCCCTGCAGCTCAAATGAATTTCACGTCTATAAACGACCCCGCAAAAGAGGATCTTCGAGGCAAGGGAATCAAAAGCCCATCAAAGTTACTCTCCTCAAAATATCTGTCTCAGTCATCTTTAACAGAACAAAATAGAAACCCTTCATCCCCAAAACGTGTTCACTTCGTTAATTCAATCATTATTCTAAATAAGGAAGATGAAGCTATGGAAGAGGGAAATGTGAAGTCCAATACAACTGAGTACGAGGATCACAAGATGACTATGGAAAGCGAAGAAGAGTTCAAGGAAGAAACTAAAGAAGAAATTGCAGAAGAAGAGGAAGATAGCCCTAAACACTTTGACACTTTCCCCACTATGAAAGAATTAAGGTATCATGAATGTCTCTTGAAAAACCCTCGACCCCCGTGGGTAAAGGCCAAGATTAGAACCGGGAACTTGAATAACGTCAAATTTTCTTGCATGATTGGCCACTTTGACAAAAAGCAAGCCTATTTAGATATGGAATCATCTATCAATGTAATGTCTAGGCTTCATTATAAATGGATCATGAGCAAAAGGTTAGGGCAAAAAAGAAAACCATCAAACCCTAGAAAAATCTGCAATTTTGTGGGGAGAGTTAAGGGGTTAAAAGTTTTTGTTGGGAACTTCACTTACGAATGTGATTTCATGGTGCTTGAGGATACCACTAGTGTCATTGATCACGACCTAGGGTCGGTTGTATTCGGAAAACCATTCATAGAAGCAACTGGGCTCGTGTACGACAGGGAGGAAGGCACAATCACGTTTGAAAAATATAAGGAGAAGATTGTGTTAATGCCCTACAAGATGGAAATGTTCAAACACATAGATTTTATGGACATAAAAACCGATCACATACCTCCTTTTATTAACACCCCCAAATAGGGTCGCAGCGGAATAAGGGTCTGAGAGTGTTACTTCATAGATCAATAGCACAAGATGAGAGAACGACCTCTAAATGAGTCGTTGGAAAATGATACATTGTATTTAATGAAATTGTTTGTTATAAAAGCTCAAAGCTTAACTTGTTCATCCTTGAAAATGTAAAGATTTTAATACATAACAAATATATCCCAAATGTAATGCACACAAATCTTTAAGCAGTGTGACTCCCAAAATGACGACACCTAATGTATCCTTGCCCTTGTACCTTATTGACCTGAAAAAATATGCTTTAAAACGTCAACATAAAGTTGGTGAATTCACAGGTTTAAGTAATGTATAAAGTAGGACCACAAGATTTCAAAGTGTAAGACATATAACACATACAATATCTCAAAATGTAATTACGAAATGCACTAAGCTCATGACACTGAAGCTACAACATGTATGTCTGCAATTTAATGCCAATAATGTGCCAGTGTAGATGTTCAGCCCGCAACATCCAAATCCGACATGGTATACGTCTGTTAGTTCGGTACCTCCAAAACTAGTGAGCGCCACTCACCCGAACGAGGATGTCAATCCCAAATAAATCTATTCATAACATTCACGCTTACTACCAGTAATTAACAGTTCATGATTCATAGGCATAGTGGGTTATAACTACTTAGGCAAACTCGTAATTTGATTAAAAGTGTATTTGCGTCCAAATATAAAGCAATGCATGTTTCTCACCCCAAAAGTTGTAAATCATTGTAGTTGTATAAAAAAGGGGCTATGAACTCACGTTAAGTGAATGAATTGATATATAAATCAAGTAAGTGAAATGTCTCGCGAAATCCGAATGCAACCTAATTAATTATAAGCCGTATGAGTATAATGTATTTAATATAAATACAACATTACAAGTTATAGAGTTACACCACCACCTAATAGTTTTTGTTTAATTTATAAAAGTCAAAACCATATTTAAATCGTACTTGTTAAATAAATGAC
Source organism: Tanacetum coccineum (assembly GCA_026074375.1). Taxonomy (NCBI): domain Eukaryota; kingdom Viridiplantae; phylum Streptophyta; class Magnoliopsida; order Asterales; family Asteraceae; genus Tanacetum; species Tanacetum coccineum. Next base: position 110,081 of record BQNB010000658.1, on the reverse strand, counting down.
TATGTATTTGTATTCGTACAATAAAATGTTATCTTTGTCCAACAATTGATTATTTTTTAATAATACATGATTTAATATTTTTATTATTTATATAATGATATTATATAAATAATTTAATTGTTTTATAAAATAATATTTATAAAGTTAAAAACATATATAATTATTATATAAGTAATATGACATTATTTCCTAAGGTTTTTATAGCCCAAACAGACCCGAAAACACTCGTAAACCATATTTTAAATTCCTAATAGATTGTAATATTTTTATAAAAATTACAGAAAATTGTTTATGTAAATTAATTAGTTTTTGTAATTTCTATTTATTCGAAATCTTTAAAAACTCATAACTTACTCATTTTAACTCTGTTTCGCTTGTTCTTTATATGTATGGAATCGTGACGAGATAAATTATTCAAATAAAACACTCACAGATTTTATAAAAATCTGTGTCGAAACAGTAAATTCAAAACAGTTTATAAAATCATTTTTATAACTTTAATCTTACGAAAATCGTATCTCTTTCGTTATAACTCCGTTTTTCAAGCTCTTTATATGCACGGTTTTCTATTGAGATTATTTATCATCATAAAATATTTGTATATTTTTATCAGATCCAAAACTGTACCAGTTTTTATAAAATTATTTTTATAAAAAACTTTTTATATATTTAATTATCGTTATCTCGTAAAATTCATAACTTCTTCGTTATAGCTTTGTTTTTCAAGTTCTTTATATGCTTGGAATCCTTATAACATGTACTATTTAAATCAGTAGAGTTTATATTTTATAAAATTTTGATTCTTAACAGAATAATTAAAACAGTCCGTTTATATATAAAATTTATAAACTAGTTTTTATAAATTATCACTTGATTAAATTTGTACAAGTCCTCTAATTTAATTTATACCACATGTCTTACATATTTTGGGTTCTCAAGTTTATGTCCATCATTCTTGTCCAAATAAAATGTCCACATAATTATTTGTGTATAAACTTTATAAATAAACATTTAACAATTAATTTATCAAGTGACTTTATAAATTAATCCACACTTGCATAACATATGTTCTTGCATTTTAAACATTATTTCACCATAGATAATTATAAATTTGAATCCATGATCATGCTCATTATATTTTATAAACTCATAAAATAACCCTAGATGGTGATTAACAATATAATATGTATATAAAATATGGAAATGAATGAAAAGGTTAAGGTTTATGTAGACCTTAAGAGAGTGTATGGATCATTTTGAGTGTAGTAACCCACTTAGGAATGAGAGTTTAATAGTTTGTCAAGTGTGTGGAAAAATAATATCCTAAGATCATATGTAAAACCCGTCACTAGGAATATTTCCAACACATCAACTCTCTTCCAACAAGATGTCTAAACCTTTTCATCATCTTGCAGTGTTTGACCTTGGGTTGGGTAAACAAAATAAAAAGATTGTATTAATACACTGGTAATTAAGTAAAAGAAATTATATTTTTAAACTTTACTTTTGCTTGCATTGTTCTAACACACACACATAATTATATTCTTTTTATAAACATATAGTGTTTTACAAAAGATGTGTGTTGTATTAAAATGGTTAGAAAAATCATTCATATACTAATAAAATGTCAAAAACTATGCATACTATGCATAACAACAAATAGTTTTTTGCACACGCAAAATATTTTGACTATCTTGATGTAAGATTTTAACATGTTAATTTTTTCATCAAACTCTCAATTAGATAACATTGTCTTAGGATTAGTGGAACACACTATGAAAATTTTTATTTGTCTTCTTTTAAAAGAGTGTTCATGAGGGTCAAGAAAGATTTTAAATATATATCAACTCATTATTCAAACTATGATTGATGTTATTATCGAATCTAATTAACAAGTTTAAAAGTATAGACAAGAAATCAGATTGTTATTTGTCTAGCTTTAAGATTATATCAAAATATAACAAGAGATATTATCTTAAACCTACATACTCAATCACACTCGATTGATATGAAAATAACGACTCCTTCCATGACCATTAAGGAATTTGCGTCGGACATACTTACACTTGTGTAAAGGGAATGATGTTTCATATTGAGTCTACTTGTCTTATAGTTGTGTTCCAAATATTTGGCAAAAAATATGCATAAAATATACAATGAAGTAGGATTGACGACTTGAATGTTTCATTCGAAATACTCAAGTAATTTACCTTGCAATGCAATTGGTAAAGTCGTTGTTTCTGAAAAGCCAAACATGATCAAATGCACAACATATGTAACTTTGCTCAAACAATTCAAAAGCATAACTCAATGCTCAAATTCTCTTCTTATTAAAACTTTCTCTTACTTTACCAAATAAGCATACTATTTCTTATTCACCATATAAGAACCCTTTAACCATCTAAGGTTAGGGCTACGAATAATTGAACATATTTCACAAACCATTTTTGTGCCTTCTTTCAATAAGTAGTCGTAAGAGGATTTTGAATGTGAAGATGATTATTATTCAAACGATAATCAATCTCATCATTCAAACTAATTACAAAATTAGAATACTAACATGAAATCGAGACTATGATTTATCTAGATCACGAAAATATCAATCAAATGACATTTGATATTTATGTTTGTGGTATAATGCTAACCATCCTTGGTTATTACTTGAAATTCACGAAGTCGTGACAAGACAACAAGATTTGTCATCGATGCATATTCACACTTGCTGTTGTAAAGATGTTTCATTGAAGTCTTAAGTGTTCAAATGTTGTGGTATTAAGCTATGTTAAAATTTTCATGCTAAGCTTAACACACTCTAAGTAGGATTGACGACTTATGAATTTCCATTGGGAAACTCATAAGTACTCCAACTTGATAAGCAAGTCTTGGATGTCATTTCCGAAAACTCAAACTAAGAACCCTTATAATTTATATAAGCTTCTCCTAAACCCTTAATTTCAAACACCATCTCCCAAGTATTGGGAAAAAATGATTCCTTGCCCTAAAATTTGGCACATCCACGGATCGATGGATCCATTCTTCTTAGATTTATCTTTAATTTGGTAAAATTCGTCCTATTGCATTAGATTTTAAAACATCTTACCTCTTATGAATTCTTGCCTTTAAGGATCAAACATTACATGTATACTACCCCTTTAGTAATCATCATCATAATTATACAAAGAAACATTCACAAGATCTATTAAGGTAAATAACCTTAATTGGATTTCTTTCATAAAAGACATGCAAAGGTGCATTCTTTGAACACTCTCATTATAGAGCATTACACATTGTCACTCTTAAGCATACTCCTAGGTTCTAGATGACTTCATTCTCTCTTATACTACAAACAATTGCTTGCTCTCTTCATTTAAACTTTAGAAATTCCAACATCTTGATTAGGATTATGCGAACAGAATTAAAGAATATTAGTTTGTGAGTCATGTTAGGCCCTCTATGAAAAGATAATACAAATTTTATCTTTGCTACACTTCATTAGGAAAATATAGGAATTCTATTTTGTCTAACATGAGAATGACTACTGGAGAATCTATTGCACTAGAAATTCAATTTGACCTAACGGTTGAATTGCTTCTAAGAGTGAAGTTGGGTTCGTGGTATAACCCGTAAAAATAGTCGTGCTTAGCCTGAATTGAGCACCACTAGTGATAGTCTCATATTTATTCTCAAATTTGATTAAATGGCTCTTCCTAAATATGCCTAATGATAGTCTACATCGATAGACTTTGTATCTCATTAGGAGTGCACACTAAGCAAGTAGAAATTAGATTTCTCCTTAATCAATCTAGACAACATGCACCTCACATATGTGCTTTGAAGCATCAAGATGATAACTTGCTCCCGTCTGATGCAATTATATGACTTCATGATTATTTTGATGCTCAACGATTAATTGCATATCTATTAGAGTAATGTTATTTAGGCCTACAATTTATGCCTAAATACATGTCTAATGCATAAATCACTTGTACAATTGTATTATGCATTTTCTCTCTCTAATTTTCCACCAATCATTTTTTCAAATTCACCAATCAAATCATTAGGCATAGAAGTAGGCTTCACAATTAGGCATAAGAATCATTTTTCTATCTATTAAATGCATGTCTATTATAAAGGCGTTTGTCTTTTTCTAGTAATTTAGATAAAATTTCTTTTAGTTTATCTAAATGACACATGCTCCTAAATGTTAAATGCTAACATGTTTTACATGATGATTACATTTAAAATTATCATGTTTTGTTTGCGTCATCTTACATGACTTATATGTTAATTGTGCACCTACACTATGTTGGTTGATGTATGACATATTAGGTTTAAGATGTCATCTGTCTTACCACATTAATCTTGTTGATTATTGGTTGATGCATGACTTAGATAAAACTTTGCATGTTATATATATATGTTTATACATTATGTATATATTTTTCTCTCACTAGAATATCTTATTCTATACGCGGTCATAATCTATATTTTTCTAAATGAGTAGCCAATGTCTTAATTCTCTTAGATTCTTCATTCACAAACTCCTTTGATCATTGTCTAGCTTTTTCCAATCATCTTACTCTTTCGTCAAGTAAGCTTAGATTACACAATCTAATGCTCCTCTAAGAGGTTTGACAACTTAAAATATTCATCCAAAATATTCAAGTTTTCTATTTAACTTGCGATTGCTAACGTTAAAGGTTCATATTCGAATAATCCCTATTAAAGCCTTTTAACAACTTTAGTTAAAACGCTCTCCATTTCTCTTCTCTTTTAACAACTTTAGTTAAAACGCTCTCCATTTTTCTTCGACGAAAACATTCTTTCTCTTTGACGAAACATTCTTTCTCTTTAACGAAAACGTTCTTTCTTTTTGACGAAAACATTCTTTCTCTTCAACGAAAAATTATCTCTTTGTATTCGATCACGCCTTTTCTTCCCACTAAACTCGCCTTTATACGTAGAGATGTAATATCTTTCATCCACTATTTTCGTTACCCACTTTACTTTAAGACAACCAGTATACCTCGTGTGTGATTTGTTGGAAAGTATTGAAAACGGACTAAGTGTCGTTTTGCTGTTAGTGATATCATTTTGCTGGAAGACTAGAAGGAAGTTCCTTATGATTTTGTTCCTGCTGTGTCATATTCTCATTTCTGCTGACAGATTATTGAATCGCTGAGCTTAATTATAGACGTGTTTAGTGTTATGTTAGTTATATTCTAGAGTTATCTCATAAAGATAGGAATGAAATATATTAGGAAGAGATTGATGTATATCTCTTACGATATACTTAGGATGAGATTTGATGTTTTATCTTTACGCGATTTTAGGAATCTTGTTTTACGTACATTTAGGGTTTCTTTCTCTTTAAAGCGAAAACCTTAGCATTAGGGTTTGGTACAATTACGAATCACAAAAAACAGTTATTATCAATAAAGAGATCAATAGAGGATCATTGTTTTTATAGTTGTTCTCTTCTTTATACTTCATTGTTTAGTTTCCGCATAAACATAGTAGAGTCTATCTGTATATGCTTTGTGATTTATCTTAAGTACTATACAACACAAAGGCTAGAAGTTCTTTCTAGAGTCAGTTCCTAACAAGTGGTATTCAGAGACCTTGGAGAGAGCTCTGATTAAAGAAGGTATCACTTGTTACCACTACACATCTTTGTTTCTCTAACAGATTAAATATGTCAGAATCTTATGCTACTATAACTACAATCAGTCACCATTCACTTATCCTATCTAATCACATTATGATTCACCTCAGTCACTCAAGATGATACCTCGGATTCTTTAATTACCTGATCACCCACACAACCCAATGCCTAAATTCACTCAAATGCTTTTTCACAACCTGCTTTCGCACAACAATTCCAATCTATCTTCTACAAACTGATGTTCACTTTCAACTGATCAACACTATCAGGGACCACCAGATTGGTCAACAGTACCCTAACAAATGTCCAAGTCACTAGCAGTTTCACAGTCCAAACAGCCAACTATCTCTGCCAACAATGCCAAATTTTCCTTATCTAGAGAAGGAAAAAATATGAGATATGGGCTATGGAAGATGGAATATTGGATACAGGAATGGGTTGATCATATTCTTTGGAGGACTTGTTAAGCAATGGAAACAGTTCCAAACGAGCGTTGGGAAAAATGCGAAAGGTAATACTATTGTTCATCTCCTGTCATATCTTGATGGCATGTGTGTACAAAGGGAGGAATAAGGTGAGAAACCTTGTTGCTTCAGGCTCTACATGAAGATCATAGGCCCGTATTTTCCATCATTATCGATGATTGCAAGGGATAATTAGGATGGCAGTTTAGGCAAGGGTTTGGTTGGGAAGGAGGAATCATAAGAGATGCGTGAAGACCATATGCTCAAGCAGCAGTTTACAGATTTCTCATGTGACAGTAGAAGACGGATTACTCAAGGGTTATGAAGGTTTCAGAAGATTTGAAGCCAGTTGAATCAAGTGCGAGGCCAAGGCCCAGACATGGATTGACATCAACCTGAAGTTTCTTATGAGCATTCCTTCTTGTGGTCACAAGTTGCTCTTTTGGGACGGCATTTAAAAACAAGAGGTGGCCTTGAATCAATAAGCTTTGTTGACCTGGTATACAAAAACTAAGGTACTTGAACTTGATGTCTGAATTGGTCATAGTTATGGTTGTGAAAGCTGCTGCTTGCTCAACTTATTCTGCTTTTCATGAGCTGCCTGCTCTGGCTCAAAGTCTTACTTACTTCTGATCAGCATGAGTTTTGTTTCCATCAGTTTAACCAGACATCTGGTCGTTCTGACACATAATGGAATGTTTTTGCATTTTTTGTTGTTGAGAATGAATTCATGTTCAAGATATGATCTTGAGACTTTGAACAGGTTAATCAGTTGGGAGATGGAAGAATTGGACTTAAAGTTGGAAAAATGGGGGCCTATAGCTTTCATGTGGATTAACAGATGTGAAGGAAGAAGGCAGGACGAAAGATGAACTTCAACAATAAGCAAACCTGCATATTTGTCTGAAGGAAGGTTTAGATGCTAATTAAATGTCTTCAAGTGGGACATTTTGAATAGGGACGTGTAAAGTGAGACAGTTGATGATAAGGCTAGGTACTTCTGCCTTTAAGGTCACGAGAAGGAAGTTAAGACAGACGAAACAAAAGCTTTGGTCTCAGTTGATTCACATGTGGAACTGGTCGGATCATGCGGCAGGAGAAGAAAACAGATTGGTCGAGGTTTGAGAAGGTATATGGGATGATGGCTAGACTTCATACTGATAATGGTGGTGCTGGTGTTTCTGATGCTGCAGCTGAGTTTGCTTTGATGGGGATTTCTCCTAAGGTACAAAATTATCCCCTTGGTTATGACTCTAAAATTAATGATCTTAATAATATGTATTAATTATCTTGATAATTGTATATTGATTGTTACATTAAAGTTCAGGCATATCAGAATGCTGTTAAAACATTAGAATCACAAAAAGATTGGTACCATAAAACTCAGATTGCATTAGAAGAAAAGATTAGAGTTTTGTCTGATAATCTAGAAAACACCACCTACACACTGAGTCTATACTGAAAATTAAATGATCACGGCACCAAAAAGAAAGAAAAGGATGGGATGTTAAGTTTGAAGCAACATTAGATAGATTTGAAAGTGGAAGGAGTCTTACAAGAACTTGAACAAGTTGGATAAATGCTCTATGTCTACCAAGAACTAAAATTTGGTCTAGGATTTTAAAGAGTAATTTGAGAAGACGAAGTGTTTGATTTGTCTAGACCTAGTACCATGTACCCAGAACCTGTTGAGGAGGGGGTTAAACCTCTTTACTCAAGGTTTGTCAAGGCCAAGCAAACCCGGAGTTCATGGTCTCTCCACTTCTTTTTCTTTTATATTACTACTGGGAGGTGCTTGCAGTTCCTCCCTCCATCACTGGAACTTTATGCCCACCCCATACCATGTCTGACATAGAGGAAACATAGTAAGTTATGGTTCCAAAGTCTGATAAATAAACTCTGAACTCTTTCAGGAATTCTAATGACTTTGTCTCTTGTGATAACAGTGACAAGTCTTCAGACTCAGAGACCTATGCATCCTGTGATTCAAGCCTCAAGACCAAGACCAAAGACTTCCCACCTGCTGTTGATATCAAGACTTTGCCAGAGTCTGATGTTGAAGACCCAAATTCCACTGCTGGCTGTCCTAGTTTTTCTTGTTTGGAGAATGTAAAATCTCCTAGGATCTTTTGTAATAAAAGTGGAATGAACAATAGGAATGTGTGTAAAAACAATTCTGTGCGTGTTAAGAAATGTTTTGTTTGTGGTAGTAAATTGCATTTGATTAAAGATTGTGACTTTTATAATTGTGTAGATTCTGTCCCTTGTAAATCTAAAGCAGCAGTCAATTCTGCTGGTAGACCAAATCCTGCTGGTAGTAGGAATTCGCCAGCATCAGTTGCTGCTGGTGGATCTGATCCTGCTGCTAGTAAAAACAGACCAGCAGTCAATTCTGCTGGTAGACCAAATCCTGCTGGTAGTAGGAATTCGCCAGCATCAGTTACTGCTGGTGGATCTGATCCTGCTGCTAGTAGAAACAGACCAGCAGTCAATTCTGCTGGTAGACCAAATCCTGCTGGTTGGTCTAAAAGACCAGCACCTGTTTCTGCTGATAGATCAGTTTCTGCTGATTGGCTTAATCCTGCTGCTAGACCCTATTTCAGACCATCATCTGTATATTTTAATAATATGAATTGGCCTAACTTATATGACCCTATGTATATGAATAAGGGACGATGGGGTACTGCTGTTAAGACCTCAGCAGGTTACTCTTGGAGGAATCAAAGACCACATTTTTGGCGGTCCAAGAGTAATGGTGGATCTCATCAATCCACATGGTTTCACACTTAATGATCCACAAGGCAGGCTCAAGTCAGAACTGGCTTGGGTCTCTCAAGTGTACTAATGTTCTTGTTGTATGATTTGTAGGGTGATCCTAGTACAGATAATGACATAGGTATAGTTGACAGTGGTTGCTCAAGAAGTATGACAGGAAACAAGGAGAAGCTTGATGATTTTGTGCAGGTCAAGGGAGGCATTGTCAAATTTGGAGGTGGAGATGGTAGAATATCTGGAAAAGGCACCATAAGGACATCAAAGCTTGACTTTGAAAATGTCTACTATGTTGAAGAGCTGCAGCACTTTAACTTGTTCTCTGTATCACAAATTTGTGATAAAAAGAACAAAGTTCTCTTCACAGACACTGACTGTTTGGTGCTTACGGAAGACTTCCAATTACCTGATGAAAGTCAGGTGGTACTTAGAATTCCTAGGGAACGTGATCTCTACACCTTCAGCATCTCAGAACTACAACCAGAACAAAATGTTACTTGTTTAGTAGCAAAAGCATCCTTGGATGAATCCACCAGATGGCACAGAAGGATGGCTCATGTGGGAACGTTCAAAACAATCGAACAAGTTACTAAGGAAGGGCTGGTGATGGTGACACTCTCTAAGGTGTTCACCAATTAACATAACTGTGTTTTGCCTGCAACAAAGGGAAAGCAACATAAAGGCTTCTTACAAGCATATTACTGCTGAGAGACTTATTACAGAAACTCTGCAATTCTGCAAATAGGGAACCTTTTTGTCCTACCAATATAAGGGAGATGACCAGAAGTACTACTCCTTAGTGGTTACTGATGACTTTAGCAGGTTTACTTGGACTTTCTATTTGAGTACTAAGGATGAAACATTTTATGTCCTTAAAGAATTTATTTCCTTAATAGAAAACCAGCTAAATAAAAAGGTTAAAGGAATAAGGTGTGATAATGGGACAGAGTTCAAAAATGCAAAACTTATTGAACTCTGTGGGGAAAAGGGAATTAAAAGGGACTATAGTAATCCCAGAACCCCACAGCAGAATGGGGTTGCTGAGAGGAAAAATAGGACTCTTATAGAGGCTGCTAGAACCATGTTGGCTGACTCTAAATTACCTACCATGTTTTGGACTGAGGCTGTTAGCACGGCTTGCTATGTTTTAAACAGGGTGTCTATTACTAATCCCCATAATAAAACACCTTATGAATTGATATCTGGGAAGGTTCCTCAGATAGGTCATCTTAAACCTTTTGGGTGTCAAGTAACTATCCTTAACACCAGTGACCATTTGGGAAAATTTGAGGGTAAAGCTGATGAAGGTTATCTTGTTGGGTATGCTTCCAATAGCAAGGCCTATAGGGTTTATAATCTACCAAACAAGAGGGTAGAGGAAACCATGAATCTGCGATTTTTAGAAGATAAACCCAATGTTCAGGGAATTGGTCATGAGTGGTACTTTGACCTTGACTATTTAACTGATTCATTAGGTTATACTCGTTTTAAAACTAACAAACCTGCAGGTACACAAGAAACTAACATAAATGCAGGTACACAAGATACTGACTCAGATTCAGAAGTGGATGAACAAATGATAGTGGTTCCTTCATTTCCTTCTAACAGTTTTGCAGGTCCTTCATCAAGCAATGGTCCTAGTGTTATGGAACGCAATGCAGATTATGCAGAAGAGCTTGCTAAGCTTCAAAGACAAGAATATGAAGCTAAGGACGCAGCTGAACGATATGGTTATTTGTTCTCACAAGAAACAGCAGAAATACTAAGTCAAGCTGAAGCTGAAGTTCGAAACCAACGTGTTTCTGCTGATATGGATCCTGCTGGCATTGCTTCTGCTGGTGGTGTATCTGCTGGTAGTACTTTTTGCATGGTGGTGAATCTGTCTGGAGTACTTCTGCTGGTGGAATCCTGCTGGTATTTTTTCCACCTGCTGGTAGTTTATGAACCTGCTGGTAAGGAGCAATTCTGCATGTCAGTAAAACATCTGTTTCAGCTCTAACATTCATTCCTGTACAATCTGATAGTCTACACTTCCCTCCTGGTCAATCAGTGGCCTCAAGTGAAAAACACTACCCTCATTTCCAGTCCCTTCTGATGTGTGCAAGGATCAACTCTCATCTGGCATCTTCACATCTTCCTCTTATGATGATGACCCTTTATGCTACTCTTACAAATTTAGCACCTGCTGTGGAAGTGAATCCTGTTCCTACAAAAAGGGTGAACACAATTCATCCTCAGTCTCAGATTCTTGGTGATCTTGCTTCTCTAGTTCTGACAAGAAGCAGAGCTCAAAAATCCAAGTTTGGTGAAAGTGCTTTCATTGGATATATTCAAGATCAACAAAGGACCAATCATACAGACCAACTTCATTGTCTGTCTGCTTGCTTCCTTTCTCAGTTAGAACCCACTAGTATAGCTAAAGCACTGAGACCTGATTGGGTTGATGCTATGCAAGAAGAGATGCAACAGTTCATCAACCAGAAAGTATGGAAACTTGTCCCTTTACCTGATGGCAAACATGCCATAGGGACGAAATGGATTTTGAAGAACAAGAGGGATGCCAGAGGAATAGTTGTAAGGAATAAAGCAAGGTTGGTTGCACAGGGACACAGACAAGAGGAGGGCATTGATTATGATGAGGTATTTGCACCAGTGGCCAGAATAGAGGCAATCAGACTGTTTTTGGCTTTTGCTTCTTATATGGGCTTTCTGGTATATCAGCTGGATGTTAAGATGCCTTCTCATATGAGAAAATTGAAGAAGAAGTGTATGTCACTCAGCCTAAAGGCTTTGAAGATCCTTACTTCCCAAAGCATGTATACAGAGTGGTTAAAGCTTTGTATGGACTTCATCAAGCACCTCGAGCCTGGTATGCAAGATTGTCGGCTTTTCTGTTACAACACAATTACAGAAGAGGGACTATTGACAAGACACTGTTCATCAAGAAAGATTCCAGGGATATACTTTTGGTACAGGTTTATGTGGATGACATCATATTTGGGTCAACCAATAAAGCCTGGTGTGACAAATTTGAGGTGTTGATGAAAGGTGCTTTGAAATGAGTGCTATGGGAGAGATGAACTTCTCATAGTTCTACAGTAAACAGTTGCCTGAGATGGTATTTTTTATCAGCCAAGACAAGTATGTTAAAGACATGCTTACAAAGTTTGACATGGAATCTGTAAGAACTGCAACAACACCTTATGAAGCTGCAAAGACCAAATTGAAAGATGAAACTGATCCTCCAGTTAATGTACATTTGTACCGATCCATGATTGGATCCACCTTATGTATCTCCACAGCTATCAAGACCTGACAATAATGTTTGCAGTTAGATGCTTGTTCAGAACATCAAGTTACTCCCTGACTTCTCATCTGAATAGCTATCATAGAAAATTTTTCAGTATCTAAAAGGGCAACCAAAATTAGGACTTGTAAGTACCTCTAAAGATTTCTCCCTTTCAGTTGGAAGCCACAGTGACAGGATTATGCTGGTTTCTCATGGGGATAGGAAATCCACTACAGTGGACGTCAATTTCTTGGGCAGAAGGTTAAATTTCATGCAGTGCAAAGAAGCAAAACATTGTGGCTACTTCTTCCACTGAGGCCGAGTATGTTGCTGCTAGCTAAAGCTGCAGTGCACAAGGTTCTTTAGATTCAGAACCCAGTTGCTGGATTATGGTTTCAACTTCCATGAATACCAAAATCTCATAACAACCAAGCACCATATGACATTGTGATAGACCCAGTCTTTCATCAGAGGACCAAGCATATTGAGATTAGGCATCACTTTATAAGAGATGCCAATGAGAAGAACTTGATACAGGTGCTGAAGATTCACACCGATGACAATGTGGCTGATTTACTGACCAAGGCATTTGATGGACCAAGATTTGCGTATCTGGTGGTCCATATTGGGATGGTGAATCCCTCTTTCGTGAATTGAGGGGAGGTATAAGCCTAAGGGGAGGCTTGTTGTTGTATAATTGTATATTCTAACTTTCTTGCAGGTGGATATGGTGTTTTGTGGGATATTATTTTCTTGTGATTGCAGGTAGTCAATACTGCTGCTAGTTGTACATTATTCCTGCTGACAGGTTGGTTTCTGCTGGTAGTACTATGATTCTGCTGGTAGTTATCCTTTCTGCTGGATGCTTTGTTTCTGCTGGTAGCTATGGATTATGCTGCTGGTTCCGTGTTCATGCTGGTGGGCATACTTCTGCTGGTGGATTCATTTCTGCTGATGGGGTGTGTGTTCCTGCTGTCTGCATGGTTTCTGTTGTTGGTTGACTCTTTCTGCTGGCTAAATACATTCATGCTGCTAGAGTTGTTTATGCTGCCAATACATCTATTTATGCTACTGAACTGGTTTGTGCTGGTAGTATCAAGTTCCTGCTGGCTGACTTATTTCTGCTGGTAGTAACCTGTTTTTGCTGTCTCAACTTAGTTTCTGCTATGCTCAGTTTAATATGCTGGTTGGAGATTGTCTCTACCACTCGTCACTTGTTTCTTTCTTTCTGCTGTTGTCTTCCAATATGCTGGTGTAACAATGGTATCTGCTGCCATGAATAGTTTGTGCTGCTAGTCACGAATATTAAATTTCTCTGCTAGGTTCTGACTTGTTTCTTTCTGCTTATTTAAGACTGGTTACTGCTGGAATGACTTTATACCTTGCTGGTCTTAAAAATAGAAGTTGAATATTTTTCTTTTAAATCTTCTAGTATATGGTGTTTGCGGTGGCGGTCACCACATTGCCTGAACAGGTTGGCGTACAAGTTGATTTGCACTTATTCTATCAACTCCCAAGGTTTAAAATTTTAACCAATCAAATAAAAAAAAGGTTAATCTTTTCACACATTGGACACAATAACCCTAATTAATCCCAAATCAACTTTCATCCTTTCCACACATACACCACAATTAATTTGCCATCTGTATACCTCTGTATCATCAATCCTATTATTCATCATTATCACCATGGCGGGCACTCCAGTACAAAGATGATCATAACAAAATTGCTTACTTGAGAAGGGAAAGAGGCTGCGAGGACTTCGCAGACATCCTTAGTTATTTGGACCACTCTCCATTAAGGTACGCTTTGACACAGAATCCCCTCCGTTGTGTTTTGACTCTATTGGTCCAGACAGTTTTGGGCATCAGCTGGTGTTCGCGACCAAATGCTGCTGGGATCTCATGAACCTAGTCCGCCACATTGACGGGCCGTGAGGTAGTCCGTGACATGAGTCTCTTCATTAGGACTCAGCTTTACACTTTGACATGCCAATGGATTTTTGTAACTTGCCCAATAGTGATATTCTTGAGGGTATGAGGGTTATTGGGTATCCGACGGATCGGGCTCTTACCTTTCTTAAGAACCATTTATCTCCTCAATGGAGATTTCTGGTGCACACTCTTATGCACTGTCTGAGCCCTAAGTCTGGAAGTTGGAATCAATTTCCTAGTTCCATTGCCACAGCCCTTATTTGTTTGTCGACTGATAGGGTATACAATTTCTCTCGATTTATTATAGAGGGGATGATTGGGAATGTAAGGCCTAACAAAGGAATAAATTTTTAAGTACCCCAAGGTTTTTTACAAATGATCGTAGGCCATAAGACTGCTGACCGACTACCCCTAACCAACATTTGGCTTTACTAGGAAACTGTTTGCATATAAATTAAATGGGGGTCATCCAATGCTTGACACCCCCATGCTGCATTATTGCTGCTAACTCGGTCTGCTAAAGGCGTTGATGCTGCTGGTTGAGGAAAATGCTGCTGGCTGGCCCTGAAGCTGCCTGGTAGTACAGCTGAGGCACAACCCTGAACCTCACTCTCCTTCCGTTTTCTCCTGTTAGGGAAAGCAACACCAGAGAGGCACCCTGTGACATAATGGGTAGTCCCCTAGACCCTGTCTCCACATTTTACTGACTGGAGACCATGGCCTTCTGTTCTGCACTTCTCACCATTAAGGGATCTTAACTCCTGACCTAGCGTCCCACCTACCCCCCGCCCGCTCAGACCGTTATTTTTGAGGTGCCATTAGTGTTTGGCCCTGCACCTAGACCAGCTAGGGATGTGGACCCTGATGTCATTAAATCAATTATTTTTGGTCCACAGCCCAGACCCCATGGTTATGTTGACCCTGACATGTGGAACCCATTATCTGTGGTCCGCAACCTTAGGCCCTGACACTATCTTGAGCCTGAGACCTTGATAATCTCCTTTCCATGAAAGATGACACCACTCATGGTGGATTCCATGTGGAGTCACCTATTCGGCCGCGATGAGCTCCCTACAATACCAACACCGATGCGCTAGGTAGGGCAGAGGACCCGTTCTATCTAACTTAGTTTTCTCTGAAAAGGCTTGACAGTGTAATGGACGTATTGACTCCTTGGAAACTGAGCTGGGAACGACAAAGAAAATTATGGGGGGTGCTATTTTGACACTCGTTTCTAGAGTCAAGAAGCTAGAGAAAACGGTTAAGCAGTTGCGGACAACACGGTTGGTGGGTGATGTCCCTGCAGAGGAAGGGGATGTGGACATTCAGGATGATGTTGACCTTGAGGGATTATCCCGTATGGCATCCGCAGCTCTAGGTCATGATCAACCTGCTGTTCCTTCTGAGGATGTGGAGGAACGCGAAGAGGAGGAGCTCCTCTAAGGCCTTAAGAGGTCTTGCTTTCCGCCGTGCCAGGACAGAGGTTACACTCAGCTTTTGAGACAGTTTTCAAGCTAATCTTTCTGCTGATGGTCTTCCTCACACAGCAGTATCTGAATCTGCTGGTCCGTCTGTTGCTGCTGACAAGGGAAAGGCTCCTATGCCTGATTTGGATATTCCTGCTGAGTTTCTTGCAGAGGATGCACAGAGCCAAGGAAACGCTCGCAAAAAACAAGGCTAGTGAGCGATTGGTTCAACAGTTACAGGCTGCGGATTTAGCTCAGGAAGACTTACCAAATGTTTCTGAAGAGCGCGCAAAGGAACTAGACGATCTTATGATGCGTATGACAGAAACAGACTGGTTGAATTTGATGATGCAAGTTGGTTCAAATCCAGCATTGGCACGCGAGCTGTTGGGCGCTGATGTCACTGAGGAAAACTTTATTGAGCACATGACTGCTGTTAAGGAACGGAAAAAGCGAGCCTTGGCAGACTTACGGTATCGAGCTCTCAAGGGTAAGCCATTGAAGAAATCTGAGGTCACACAGCTGATGCGCAACTTGGTTAAAAATCAATGGTGTGCAGCTCATAATGGTACCATCACAATGAAAGAAGTCAAGGCTCTGAATAAAAAAAAGTTGGTTGAAGAGTACGAGTATATTTGTAGACGCCTTGAAAAGGATCGCTTGTTGAGTGCTCAGTACAACCTGTTTCGACCCAAGCCTGACATTACCGAGCCTCCTTTTAAGAGACAAAGGGTTGAACGTGCTTCTTCACAGCCAGCTAGTGTTCCTGCTGATACAACTCATACTGCTGATGACCCTGATTCTGCTGGTGGTGGTAGTTCTAATCTTGCTGGTAGTGCATTTGGTGCTCCAGTTACTGACCCTACTGTCTCCACTTCAGCAGCCATGGATTCTGCTGGTTCACACCGTGAGATTGGAGTTTCACCATTTGAAGATTCTGCTACTAGTTCTTCCCTATCAAATGTCTCTCCTGACCACATACCAATTGATGTTTTGTTTGCATCCACATCAGGAGGTATTCATGACTTTTTCCTTGAAAGTGATGAGGAAGAGCAGATTGATTTGTCTCGAGTTGCTGCTGACCCTAACTCGGATGATGAAGTGCTTGCTGAGATTATCTTTCGAGGTAAGTCTATTTTGGGTGATGGTGTTGTGTTGGTGGACAAGCTTCCTGAGGATGAGATTGTTGATCCACGGGTTAAGGTAGAAACTGTTTCTGATTATGCCTCTTCTCCTCCTCGGAATCGTCGTAAACATCTTGGGGTGAGGAGTGATGAATGCCTATGGGATAAACCTGTTAAAGGATTTTTTCCTTTCTGAGGGAGAGTGATGAGGACATGGAGAATTATATATCCTCCTCTCCATAGGTGGAATTTAAAGATTGGGAGATGGTTGAGTTGCCTTCCTGGTAACAGTTATTATTCATGTCTATGATCAGCATAAACAGGCGCGAAAGTTTACTTTACCTACTTAAACAGTTGCTCCCAGCTTCATTTTATCGTGAGGATATTCTCCTTTTGCGACGACGGATGAATAGGTATTTTTGGTTAAACCCAGAAGTCAACATTGGTTTAGACCTCTGGAGAGATGTGAATATGTTGTGTCAGTCACTTCATTCGAATGACGTGGAAGATTTTTGGCGTACACAAGATGAATGGATTGTGAGTAGCTGGAAGTTGTATCCCAAGAGCTCTGTTCATGTTCTGGATTTAACGAATGGGAAGACTATGTATATGTTTATGGACAAATCCTATCCTATCCGGGCAACACTACTTGAACGGATGTTACGCCACAGGCTCACAGTTCCAAAGAACTAGCGAAGAAATTAATCGTAATTATTATGATCGTGAAGATGGTGAAACTACTCTGAGTTTCGTATATAGTTAGATGAAAAAAAAAGAAAAAAAAATAATAAAAAAAGAGAAAAAAATTAGAAAATTCACAACAAAAAAAAGCGAAGGAAAGTTTGAAGATAATCGTTTCGCAAGTACCGAAGGAATTACACGAAGGATCGATTATTTGTTGATACGCAACAAAAATCAGCAATGTAAAGTATTGTACAAAGTGAAAGATATCGCCACTTTCTTTGTAGAGTATGTAAAATTTTGGGATGATTGGGAAGTCGACCGTTACGAGAACGCCAACTTAGGTTGTTGTTTTTGATCTATGATCAAGACATTGTAAATAGTCGTGTCTTTGTCATGGTAACGGTCGGGAACAAGTGTCTAGCAACTTGTATCTTAGTCTTAATCTATTTGTTTATTGATTTTTATATAACAACAATTTACTTCCCTCTCACCTGATGATTAGGCGCTGGTTTTACGCGAATGAGGACTTGTTCGAGCGTGCATGTCTATTCCGTCGTTACGGCCGTGTATGCATTATCTTAGCTGCCTCGTTAGTTTACGATTTTTGGTAAAAGTTATAAGGTTCCTACCATTCTTCATCCTAACCGTTGGTTAAATTCGAATGTGGATGTGATCAAACACATATGTCACGTGCTTAATCTGTCGTTCCGGCCAATGTATGTGTGCTTCAGCTGCCTTGTTGGAGTGGTACTTCTGGTGAAAGATTGTAGAATGATCAACCTTAAGACTTTTCCAACAAACTCCTATAATTACCGTTTATAAACTTGTTACAACCTTGGCATTAGTGGTGGAGACGTGTACCTTGCCATGCTTATGATATAATACTCGTCACGACCGAGCATTAACGCGAATTAAGTGAACGATTGGTATTACCACATATATTAGTTGAGTGATTTTAAGTGTTTTCATCTTCCTATTTCATAAGGTGGTTTAGTTGTGTACATGTAATGGATCAATAAATGCTTAAATAGAAAAAATTCCTAGGGTACATTTTTATAACGTCTACATGGCTACTTGGGACAAGTAGGATTCAATGTGGGATATATGATAGACATCAATAACGTCTATTTTATAGCATCACATTATCGCATGTTATTACCCATTTTTTGTATAGAATTGTTGGATTTCTTGAAAAGACTAAGTGTTGTTTCTGCTGTTAGAGATATTCATTTCTGCTGATGGCATTAAGTCGTTTCTGCTGATTATGTTTCTGCTGGTCATGTTCTCGTTTCTGCTGACAGAGATGGAATCTGCTGATCTTATTTATAGACGTGATTAATGTAACAAAGGAATTATAGTTATATTCTAGAATTATCTCATTAATATAGGAATTAGATATTAGAAGAGATTGATATTACGCGTTTTTAGAAGAGATTGATGTATATCTCTTACGCAATTTTAGGAATCTTGTTTAGCAATTTAGGGTTTCTTCTCTATAAAAGAAACCTTTAACATTAGGGTTTTGCACCGATTAAAAATCAAAAAAAAAACAATTTATTATCAATAGAGAGATCCATAGAGGATCATTGTTTATATTTATTCTTCTTTATATTACATTGTTTAGTTTCCGCCTAAAAATAAAAAATAAAAAAAAAAAAAAAAAAACGATTAATATAAAGTCCACTCACGTAAAACTTTGTGAATTACATAATTATTATACAATCAGAAGGCTATAAGATCTAATCTAGTCTAGATCCTAACCAGTGGGATCAGAGCCTGGAAGAGCTCTGATAAAGAAGAATCACTTGTTACCACAACAAAAACTGTGTATTCTCTAACCGTTAACTATGTCAGAAACCCACCTACTATACCTACACATCACCATTCCACGTATCCTAACCTAATACATCTGCTTCGCCTTCATTCACTCAGTGATACCTCGGATTTTTCATACCTGAACCCACATAAACAACCAATACAGACATTCCTCAACTGCTTCTCACAACCAATCAATCTTTTATCCTTCACAACCTGCTGTTCACTTTACTCAACCTACACAGACGCAACCAAACTAGTCCGCAGTACCCTAACAATTCAGTCACAACAATTTTCAACAGTTCCAAACATCCCCCTCGCGCCTCTATCTCTGCCACAATGCAAAATTTCGGGGGGTTATCTGGAGAAGGACAAATAGGAATATGGGCTATGAAGATTGAGTACTGGATACAGAATGATGATCATAATCTTTGGAGGATTGTTTCAGCAAGGAACATCCAAAGAGGTTTGGAAAAAAGCAAAATGGGCGAAAGGAAATACAATTGTTCATCCTCATGTCTCTCTTGATGAGCATGTTGCTGTACAAAGGGAGAATAAGGTGAGAACCTTGTTGCTTCAGGCTCTACCTGAAGATCATATGCCCGATTTTCATCATTATGAATGATGCCTGAGGGATGATTCGTATGGCAGTTAAGGCTAGGTTTGGTGGCAATGAAGAATCAAAGAAGATGAGGAAGACCATGCTCAAACAACAGTTTACAGAATTCTCTGCGACAGAAGAAGAAGGTCTACACAAGGGTTATGACAGGTTTCAGAAGATTTTAAGCCAGTTGAATCAGTGCAGCAAGGCAACAATGATGACATAAACCTGAGTTTCTAAGAGCACTTCCCACTTCGTGGCCACAAGTTGCCATGGCTTAAAAACAAGAGGTGGTCTTGAATCAATGAGCTTTGATGACCTGTATAACAAACTAAGGTCACTTGAACTTGATGTCAGAATTGGTCACAGTTATGGTGTGAAGCTGCTGCTGCGTCCACATATTCTGCTTTTCATCGAGCTGCCAGCTCTGGCTCAAATCTTAATTATTCTAATCAACAGAGTAATGTTCCATAATTTACTCATAAAAAGACATTTGGTCATTCTGACAGCATAATGAATGTGTTTTTGCTTCTTTTGTTCTGATAATGAACCAGATCAAATATGATCTATGAAGACTTGACCAGGTTGATCATATTGGAGATGGAAGAATTGGACTTGAAGTGTCAAATGGCAATGCTCTCCTAGAGGATTAACAAAATAAGAGAAGAAGGCAGTACGAAAGAAGAACTATAACAATGCAGCAACCTGCCAGATATGACAGAAGGAGGTAGATGTTACAAATATTTTCAATTGGGACATTTTTGCAGGAGTGTAATGAGTAAGACAGAATGATTAATAAGGCCGATGTATTCAGCTTTTAAAGTCACAAAAGTTTAAAACAGACGAATCCCAAAAGCTTTAGTCCTCAGTTATTCCATTGTGAATTGGTCGGATCATGCGGCAAAAAACAAGACTGTGAGTTGAGAAAGTATATGTAAATATGGCAGGACTTCATGCTGATAATGGTGGTGCTGATGTTTCTGGATGCTCCTGCAGAGTTTGCTATGATGGGGATTTCTCCTAAGGTACAAAATTGTCCCCTTGGTTGTGATTCTAAAATTAATGATCTTAATACTATGTATAATAATCTTGATAGATTGTATAATGATTGTTACATTAAAGTTCAGGCATATCAGAATGCTGTTAAAACATTAGAATCACAAAAAGATTGGTACCATAAAACTCAGATGGCTTTAGAAGAAAAGATTAGGGTTTTATCTGCTAATCTAGAAAACACCACTAACACACTAAGTTATACTGAAAAATTACATGATCAGGCTCAAAAAGAAAAGAAAGAATGGGAAGTTAAGTATGAAGCGACATTAGCTAGATTTGAAAAGTGGAAGGAGTCTTCCAAGAACTTGGACAAGTTGATAAATAGCTCTATGTCAACAAGAACTAAAATTGGTCTAGGATTTAAAGAGTACTTTGGCGAAAATGAAGTGTTTGATTTGTCTAGACCTAGTGCCATGTACCCAGAACCTGTTGAGCAGGAGGTTAATCCTCTTTACTCAAGGTTTGTCAAGGCTGGGGAGATGCATGCAGTTCCTCCTTCCATAACTGGAACCTATATGCCCACCCCATACAAGTCTGACATAGAGAAAACACAGGTAAGTTATGGTTCAAAGTCTGATAATAAAACTTCTGAAACTCTTTCAGAATCTAATGACTTTGTCTCTTGTGACAACAGTGACAAGTCTTCAGACTCAGAGACCTATGCATCCTGTGATTCAAGCCTCAAGACCAAGACCAAAGACTTCCCACCTGCTGTTGATATCAAGACTTTGCCAGAGTCTGATGTTGAAGACCCAAATTCCACTGCTGGCAGTCCTAGTTTTTCTTGTTCGGAGAATGTAAAATCTCCTAGGATTATTTGTAATAAAAGTGGAATGAACAATAGGAATGTGTGTAAAAACAATTATGTGCGTGTTAAGAAATGTTTTGTTTGTGGTAGTAAATTGCATTTGATTAAAGATTGTGACTTTTATAATTGTGTAGATTCTGTCCCTTGTAAATCTAAAGCAGCATCTGTTCCTGCTGGTAGTAGGAATTCGTCCAGCATCATTACTAGCTGATGGATCGCATCCTTCTGCTAGTAGAAACTGACCAGCATCAATCTGCTGGTAACCAAAACCTACTGAAAGGGATGGACACCTTCTTGTTGGACCCAAACGACATCACCTGTTCTGGCTGGTATACCAGTTTTTCTGCTTTTGGCTTAATTCTGCTGCTCGACCAATATTTCAGACCATCATCCTGTACATTGTTAATACTATGTATTGGCCTAATGTATATTACCCTATGTATATGAATAAGGAGACGATGGGGTACGCTTTTAAGACCTAGTAGGATACATCTTGGAGGAATAAAACACACAACAATTTTGGGGCCCAAGAGTAATGTTAGATCTCAACATCTCACCATGGTTTCACACTTATGATCCACAAGGCAGGCTCAATTCAGAACTTGCTTGGGTCTCTCAAGTGTTACTACTATTTATTTGTTGTATGATTTGTAGGGTGATCCTAGTACAGATAATGACATAGGTATAGTTGACAGTGGTTGCTCAAGAAGTATGACAGGAAACAAGGAGAAGCTTGATGATTTTGTGCAGGTCAAGGGAGGCATTGTCAAATTTGGAGGTGGAGATGGTAGAATTTCCGGAAAAGGCACCATAAGGACATCGAAGCTTGACTTTGAAAATGTCTACTATGTTGAAGAGCTGCAGCACTTTAACTTGTTCTCTGTATCACAAATTTGTGATAAAAAGAACAAAGTTCTCTTCACAGACACTGATTGTTTGGTGCTTTCAGAAGAATTCCAATTACCTGATGAAAGTCAGGTGGTCCTCAGAATTCCTAGGGAACGTGATCTCTACACCTTCAGCATCTCAGAACTACAACCAGAACAAAATGTTACTTGTTTAGTAGCAAAAGCATCCTTGGATGAATCCACCAGATGGCACAGAAGGATGGCTCATGTGAACTTCAAAACAATCAACAAGTTAGCCAAGGAAGTCCTGTTGATGTAGGTTACCTCTCAAAGTGTTCACCAATTTAACAAAACTGTGTTTCCTGCAACAAAGGAAAGCAACATACGTCTTCTTACAAAAGCATATTTCTGCTGTGAGCTAATTACTTAAACTCTGCAATTGCGCAAATGGACCTTTTTGGTCCTACCCATATAAGGAGTATTGACCATAATCCTACTCCTTAGTGGTTACTGATGACTTTAGCAGGTTACTTGGACTTTTCTGTTTGGTACATAGGATGAAACATTTTATGTCCTTAAATAATTTATTGCCTTAATAGAAAACCCAGCTGAATAAAAAGGTATAAAGAATAAGGCGTTGATAATGGGACAGAGGTACAAAAATGCAAAACATTATGTGAACTCTGTGGGGAAAGGGAATTAAAGAGGTACTATAAGCAATCCCAAAAAAACAGAACCCCACAACAAAATAGGGTTGTCTGAGAAGGAAAAATAGGACTCTTAGTAGAGCTGCTAGAACCATGTTGGCGACTCTAAATTAACCTTACCATGTTTTGGACTAGGCGTTAGCACGGCTTGTTTTATGTTTTTAAACAGGGTGTCTATTACTAAACCCCATAATAAAACACCTGTATGAATTGATATATGGGAAGGTTTTCCTCAATAGGTCATCTTAAACCATTTGGGTGTCAAGTAACTATCCTTTAATACAAGTGATCTATTTGTGAAAGATTATAGGGTAAAGCTGATGAAGGTTATCTTGTTGGTTATGCTTCAAATAGCAAGGCCTATCGGGCTTATAATCTAACTAACAAGAGGGTTGAGGAAACCATGAATCTGAGATTTTTAGAAGATAAACCCAATGTTCAGGGAATTGGTCATGAGTGGTACTTTGACCTTGACTATTTAACTAATTCATTAGGTTATACTCGTTTTAAAACTGACAAACTGTAGGTACACAAGAAACTAACATAAATGCAGGTACACAAGATACTGACTCAGATTCAGAAGTGGATGAGCAAGTGATAGTGGTTCCTTCATTTCCTTCTAACAGTTTTACAGGTCCTTCATCAAGCAATGGTCCTAGTGTTATGGAACGCAATGCAGATCATGCAGAAGAGCTTGCTAAGCTTCAAAGACAAGAGTATGAAGCTAAGGACGCAGCTGCACGATATGGTTATTTGTTCTCACAAGAAACAGCAGAAATACTGAGTCAAGCTGAAGCTGAAATTCGAAACCCAGGTGTTTCTGCTGATAGGGATCCTGCTGGCATTGATTTCTTCTGAGGTGTATCTGCTGGTAGTTACATTCCAGCTGTGGTGTCATCTGCTGTAGTACATCAGCTGTGGTATCCTGCGGTAGATTTCCACCTTCTGGAGTTATGAACCTGCTGGTAAGGGCAATCCTGCTGTCAGTACATCTGTTTCTGCTGACTTCATTCCTGTACATGCTGATGAGTCTACACTTCCTCCTGGTCAATCATTGGCCTCAAGTGAAAACACTACACGATTTCCAGTCCCTTCTGATGTGTGCAAGGATCAACTCTCATCTGGCATCTTCACATTTTCCTCTTATGATGATGACTTTTAAGTGCTACTCTACAATTTAGCACCTGCTGTTGAAGTGAATCCTGTCCCTATAAAAAAGGGTAACATAATTTCCATCCTCAGTCTCAGATTACTTTTTGGATCTGCTTCTCCAGTCTGACAAGAAGCAGACTCAACAATCCAGTTTTGGTGAAAGTTCTTTCATAGGATATATTCAAGAACAACAAAGGACCAATCATACCAGACAACCTTCATTATCCTGTCGCTTGATCCTTTTCTCATTAAGAACCCCTAAGTAAGTAAAGCGTTTGAGGACCAGATGGGTTGATGCAATCAAGAAGAGATGCAACAGTTCTAATCAACCAGAAAGTATGGAAACTTTCCCTTTAACCGATGGCGAAACATGCCATAAGGACAAATGATTTTGAATGAACAAGAGGGATGCCAAGGGAATATTGTAAGGAATAAAGCAAGTTTGTGTTGGCACAGGGACACAGACACAGAGGAGGGCAATTAATTATGAATGAGGTATTTGCAAGATGCCATAATAAGGCAATCAGACTGTTTTGGCTTTGCTTTCTTATATGGGCTTCTGGTAATCATTTGGATGTAAAGAGTGCCTTTCTCTATGGTGAAATTGAAAAAAGAAGTGTATGCACTCAGCCTAAAGGATTGAAGATCCTTACGTTCCCAAAGCATGTATTACAGAGTGGTTAAAGCTTTTTATGGACTTTCATCAAGCACCTCGAGCCCTGGTATGCACCTTGTCTGCTTTTCTGTTACAACACAATTACAGAAGAGGTACTATTGACAAGACACTGTTCATCAAGAAAGATTCCAGGGATATACTTTTGGTACAGGTGTATGTGGATGACATCATTTTTGGTCAACCAACAAAGCCTGGTGTGACGAATTTGAGGTGTTGATGAAGGAAATTGAAATGAGTGCTATGGAAGAATGAATTTCTCTTAGGTCTACAGGTGAAATAGATGCCTTATGGAATTTTTATCATTTAAGACAAGTATGTTAAAGACATGCTTTACAAAATTCGACAGTGGGAATTCCTGTAAGAACTGCAAAAACACCCTGATGAAGCTGCTAAGACCAAATTGAAAGGATAAATCTTATCCTCCTGTTTAATGTACATTTGTACAGACTCCATGATTGGTTTACATTTGTATCTCACACTTCAAGACCAGACATAATGGTTATGCAGTGTAGTTGCTTGTTCCAGACATTCAAGTAACTCTACTGACGTCTCATCTGAATGCATTACAAGAAGATTTTTCAAGTATCTAAAAGGCAAACCAAAATAAGGCTTTGGAACCCTAAGAAAGATTTTTTTTTTTTCCCCCCCCCCCCCCCCCCCGCCCCCCCCTTTTCAGTTGAAGCCTACAGTGACAGTGATTATGCTTGTTCTCATGGGGGATAGGAAATCCACTACAGTGTATGTCAATTTCCTGGTCAGAAGGTTAATTCATGGCAGTGCAAAGAGCAGACTATTGTGGCTACTTTCTTCCACTGAGGCCAGAAATGTTGTTGCTGCTAGCTGCTGTGGCACAGGATTTCTCTGGATTCAGAACCCGTTGCTGGATTATGGTTTCAACTTCATGAATACCAAAATCTTCATAGACAACCAGAGCACCATATGCATTGTGAAGAACCCTGTCTTCCATCAGCGGACCAAGCATATTGAGATTAGGCATCACTTTATAAGAGATGCCAATGAGAAGAACTTGATTCAAGTGCTGAAGATTCACACCGATGACAATGTGGCTGATTTACTGACCAAGGCATTTGATGGACCAAGATTTGCGTATCTGGTGGTCCAAATTGGGATGGTGAATCCCTCTTTCGTGAATTGAGGGGAGGTATAAGCCTAAGGGGAGGCTTGTTGTTGTACATTTGTATATTCTACCTTTCTTGCAGGTGGATATGTTGTTTTGTGGGATACTATTTTTTTTTGTGATTTCAGGTCGACAATACTGCTGCTAGGTGTACATTCTTCCTGCTGACAGGATTGGTTTCTGCTGGTAGTACTATGATTCTGCTGGTAGTTATCTTTCCTGCTGGTCGTTTGGTTTCTGCTGACAGCATCATGGTTCTGCTGGTAGTTATCTTTCCTGTTGGACGATTGGTTTCTGCTGGTCGCACTATGGTTCTGCTGGTAGTTATCCTTTCTGCTGGTTGCTCTGTTTCTGCTGGTAGCTATGGATTCTGCTGCTGATTCCGTGTACATGCTGGTGGTCATACTTCTGCTGGTGGATTCATTTCTGCTGATAGGGTGTATGTTCCTGCTGTGTGCATGGTTTCTGCTGTTGGATGACTCTTTCTGCTGGCTGAATATATTCATGCTGCTGGAGTTGTTTATGCTGCCAATACATCTATTCATGCTGCTGGACTGGTTTGTGCTGGTGGTATCATGTTCCTGCTGGCTGACTTATTTCTGCTGGTAGTAACATGTTTCTGCTGTGCTCAGCTTGATATTGCTGGTTGGTTGGTCTATGCCACTAGTCACTTGGATTCTGCTGGTAGTCTCCATTCCTGCTGGTGTAACAATGTAACTGCTGCCTGAATAGTTTGTGCTGCTCACATATTCATTCTGCTGCTTGACTTGTTTCTGCTGATTTTTTTTAAGACTTGTTACTGCTGATTGACTTTTTACCTGCTGGTCTTAAAAATAGAAGTTGAATAGTTTTTCGTTTTAAATCTCTATTATATGGATTTGGCGGTCACCACTTGCCTGAACAGGTGGCGGACAAGTTGATTTTCACTCAATTACTTCAACTTCCAAGGTTAAAATTGTACCAATCAAATTAAAAGGTTAACTTTTCACACATTGGACACAATTAACCTAATTAATCCCAAATCCACTTTTCATCTTTCCCACACACACATACATCAAAATCTTTTGCCTTTGTATACTCTGTTTCTTCAACCTACATTCAGTAATCACCAATGGCGGCACTCCAGTACAAAGATGATCACAACAGAATCGCTTACTTGGGGAGGGAAAGAGGTTCCGAGGACTTCACAGATATCCTCAGCTATTTGGACCACTCTCCATTAAGGTACGCTTTAACACATGACCCTCCGGTCGTGTTTGACTCATTGGTCAAACAATTTTGGGCAACAGCTACAGTTCGCCCAAATGCTGCTGGGTCTCGTGACCTAGTTGCAACTATTGACGGCCGTGAGGTGGTCGTGACTGAGTCTCTAATTAGGGCTCAGTTACAACTTGACGATGCCAATGGCATCTTTGACATGCAAATTGATGATATTTTTGCGGGTATGGGGGCTATTGGGTATCCGACAGATAGAACCCTTACTTTTCTTAAGCACCATTTATCTCCTCAATGGAGATTTCTGGTGCATACCATTTTGCATTGTCTGAGCCCTAAGGCTGGAAGTTGGAATCAATTTCCAAGTTCCATTGCCACAGCCCTTATTTGTTTATCGACTGGTAGGGTATATAATTTTTCTCGATTTATTTTGGAAGGGATGATTGCGAATGTTAAGACTAAAAAGAATAAATTTTTAATGTACCCAAGGTTTCTACAAATGCTTGTGGCCATAGAGACAGCTGACCGAACCCCTCGACCCACTTTTGGTTTTACTCGGAAACTGTTTTCTAATATGAAATTAAAATGGGAGGGTGAGGAAATACCTTTGACACCACCCATGCTTGCCATTGCTGCTGCTGGCAATGATGCTGATGATGATGATGCTACTAATGAGGCCAATGCTGCTGCTGATGAAGCTGCTGGTAGTGCAGCTGAGGCGCACCCTGTACCCCATTCTCCTCCGGTTTCCCCTGTTAGGGAACTAACACCGGAGAGGCAGTCTGCATCTGCGGAGCCCTTAGTGTTTGGCCCTGAACCCAGACCAGCTGGGTATGTGGACCCTGATGTCCTTGAACCAATTATTTTTGGTCCACAGCCCAGACCCTCTGATTTTGTTGACCCTGACCTTGAGGAACCCGTTATCTTTGGTCCCCCACCTAGGCCTGACAACTATATTGAGCCTGCGGACATTGATAATCTCGTTTCCATGGAAGATGACACCATTCATGGTGGATTCCATGAGGAGTCACCTGTTGGGCCCAATGATGCTCCTACACCAACAGCCGATGCTGCTGGTAGGGCAGAGGACCCTACTCTACTAACAAGTTTATCTGCCAAGCTTGACAGGTGTATGGGGCGAATAGACTCATTGGAAACAGAGCTGGGAACTTCAAAGAAAATCATGGGGGGAGCTATTTTGACACTTGTATCTCGAGTAAAGAAGTTGGAAAGAACGGTTAAACAATTGAGGACAGCACGTTTTGTGAGTGATGCCCCTGCCACAGAAGGGGATGTGAATATTCAGGATGATGTTGACCTTGAAGGATTATCACGTATGGCATCTGAAGCTCTGGGTCACGATCAACCTGCTGTTCCCTCTGCGGATATAGAGGAACGCGAAGAGGAGGAGGTTCCTCTTAGGCGTAAGAGGTCGGTTCATAGACGGGCCAGGACAGAGTTTAATACTTCAGCTTTTGCGCAGTTTCATGCTCCTCTTTCTGCTGATGTTCTCACTCAAGCGGCAATCTCTGAATCTGCTGGTCCTTCTGTTGCTGCTGATAAAGGAAAGGCTCCTATGCCAGAATTGGATATTCCTGCTGAATTTCTTGCAGAAGATGCTCAAGCCAGGCAACGTTTAGAAGAAGAACAGGCTAGTGAGCGCTTGGTTCAAAGGTTACGGGCTGAGGATTTAGCTAAGGAGGACTTACCAAATGTTTCTGAAGAGCGTGCAAAGGAATTAGACGATCTTATGATGCGTATGACAGAAACAGATTGGTTGAATTTGATGATGCAAGTTGGGTCAAATCCTGCATTGGCACGCGAGTTGTTAGGAGCGGATGTAACCGAGGCAAACTTTGTTGAGCGCATGACTGCCATTAAGGAACGAAAGAAGCGAGCCTTGGCAGATTTACGCTATAGAGCACTCAAGGGTAAGCCGCTGAAGCAATCTGAAGTCACCCAAATGATCTAACTTGGTTAAAATCAGTTGGTGTCACTCATAATGGTACTATCACGATGAAAGCTGTCAAGGCTATGTCTAAACAACAGTTGATTGAAGAGTACGAGTATATCTGCAGACGTCTTGAAAAAGATCGCTTGTTGAGTGCTCAGTATAATCTATTTCGACCCAAGCCTGTCATTTCTGAGCCTCCCTCTAAAAGACAAAGGGTTGACCGTGATACTTCACAGCCATCGGGTGTTCCTGCTGCTTCCACACAACATGCTGATGATCCTGATTCTGCTGTGGTGGTAGCTTTCAACCTGTGGTTCGGCTTCCTCCTATGCTGGTTTTGCTGTTTCCCGATACTGCTGGTGTCCACTTGGTACTAAGTTTCTGCCTCTACTGTCCCAACTTCACAGCAATGGAGTCTGCTGTTCACACGTGCGAGTAGAGTTCACCATTTGCGAGGATTCTGATGATAGTTCTTCCCATCACCTGTCTCTACTGATCACGGTAACAATTGATGTTCCGTTTGAACCCACATCAGGAGTATTAAATGAGTTTTTTCTTGATAGTGGATAGGACGAGCAGAAGGTATGTCCTCGCGTTGCTGCTGACCCTGACTCGGATGATGAAGTGCTAGCTGAGATTCTCTTTTCGGGTCAGTATATTTCTGGTGCTGGTGTTGTGATTGTGGACAAGCTTCCTGATGATGAGATTGTTGATCCACGGGTTAAGGTTGAAACTGTTTCTGATTATGCCTCTTCTCCTCCTCGGTCTCGTCGTAAACGTCGTAGGGTGAGAAGTGATGACTTTTTATGTGATAAACCCGTTGAGGACTTTTTCAGCTTTGAGAGTGAGAGTGATGACGACATGGACACTTATATTCCTCCTCTTCCGTATGGTGCATTCAAAGATTGGGAGATTGTGCGTTGCCCGCTTAGTACCACTTATTATCATGTGTATTATCAGGAGAATCGACGGCAAAAGTCCTTTTTCTACCTGAAACAGTTGCTACCTCATGTCTATCGTGAGGATCTTCTTCTTTTACGTCGACGGATGAATAGGTATTTTCGGCTGAACCCAGATGTGGATGTTGGTTTGGACCTCTGGAGGGATGTCAATCTGTTGTGTCAGTCCCTTCATTCTGATGACGTGGAAGATTTTTGGAGAACACAAGATGAATGGGTTGTGAGCAGCTGGAAGTTGTATCCCAAGAGCTCTGTTCATGTCTTGGACCTAACGAATGGGAAAACTGTGTATATGTTTGTGGACAAGGTCTATCCTATCCGGGCTACACTGCTTGAACGGATGTTACGCCACAGGCTCACAGTTCCACCCTCATACTGTCGGGATGTTGTTGTTGCTGGGAATGTTATTCAGACAGTTCAAGCTGGCTTACGAGAATCCTATGAGTGTCTTGCTTCTGTTCCTATGTAAGTTTGTGTCTTTGTTGATATTTGTTTTCAATAGTTTCGTTAGTATTATTCTTTAAAAAAAAATATGTACTCTTAGTTAGTTTTATTGATAGTATAGTGTTGTATATCTTTGGTGTTAGTGCTTGCACTGCACGACAAATGGTTTTCAGCTCACCATGGCTAACAGCCAAGAAAGAGTCTGGCTCACCATTGCAAACGGCTTTGGTGTGTAACTCAAATCCGTTGATGGTTGCCAGGTTACCAAAACCTGGATGGTATTCATTTTCCATATTCCTGTTGGGATGAAAAATGGCTAGTCCAGGAGCAAACGGCTCTTGGTAAAGACTTCTCAAATCCGTTTATAGTTGACAATTTACTAAAAATTGTATGGTTTTCAACTCACCATATTTGTCTAAGTGAAGAGTTGACTAGTCCATAAGATTATGGCTTATGGTAAAGACATGCAAATCCATATTAGATGGTTGACACTTTACCAAAAAGTGGATGGTCCATCAACTCACCAAGTTTCATGTACAAAAGAGTTGATATGGTTCTCAATCCACCATGGAATTTACCTTTTCTAGGTGCCAAAGGATTGACTAGCCCTGAGCAAACGGCTACAGGTAAAGGCATATCAAATCCGTTGATGGCTGTAATGGTTTGCCAAAAACCATATGGTATTCAACTCACCAATGTTTCAAGTACTGAGAGTTGAAATGGTTCTCAGTTGACCATGGACATACACCTTTCTGGTGGCCAAAGAACTGACTACTCCAGAGTTAATGGCTAACTGGTAAAGAGACATCAAATCCATTTACATTTTTCAATGATTCACCTCTCACAGGAGTTAACACACCTGGAAGTGATGAGAATAGACTGAAACTTTATGATTTGATGTACAGTCAAATTTTGCTGATAGCATGGAGTGCTGAAGAGCTGTGACGAATAGTGCTGCCAAGACTGAAGTTGCTGTTCTTTTAATGTTGGATGCGTGCATTGTTGCTGCTGATTACTCTTGTATCTGCTTGAATCTGTTATCTGCTTTCACTCAATCCTCTTGCTTTGCGAAGATCTATCTAGAAAACTTGAAGTAATGGATCAAAACCAAGTTTTAGGGGAGGATAGTTGGGACACAATTAAAAATGACTAAGTGTCGTATTCTGCTGATAGCATAAGTCGTTCTGCTACATTCAGTAGCATTCCAGCTTATTATGTTTAACCAGCTTGCAGTTCAAGTTAGCAGTCCTGCTGAATTATGTTTCTGCTGTTCATGTCTCGATACTGCAGACAGAGAAAGAATCTGCTGATTGATAATTTAAGACGGAAATTAATGTGATTAGTTCATTATAGTTATATTCTAGTATTATCTCATTAATATAGGAATGAGATAAATTAGCGGAAGAATTGATGTATATCTCTACGTGATTTAGATTTCTGTAGACCAAATTAGGGTTCTGATTTTTCTTAAACGTTTTTGTTTGTTATTGTTTAATTTAACTTTCCTCACTCTCAAATCATTTCTTTCCTTCAAACTCAAATCTTCCGACTGTATCGATTTTCCAGCACAGCCTCATTGGGGATTAACGACCCGGGAAAAGTCTATACTGCTTCTGGTTTCTTTGATTTGTTGATTGTTTTTAGACTTATATATATTTATATATTTTATTATATATTATATATATTTATATATTTTGTGGATGACTTTTCAGTCTTCGGGGATTCTTTCTCTACATGCCTAACCCACTTGGACAAAATGTTAAAACGGTGTGAAGACACCAATTTGGTCCTAAACTGGGAGAAAAGCCATTTCATGGTAAAAGAAGGCATTGTTCTCGGACATAAAATCTCTAAATCAGGAATTGAGGTCGATCGAGCTAAATTTGATGTTATTGCCAAGCTCCCTCACCCGACTACTGTAAAAGGTGTCCGAAGTTTTCTTAGGCACGCCGGTTTTTACCGACGATTCATACAAGACTTCTCAAAAATAGCCCGCCCAATGACTCATTTGCTTGAAAAAGAGACTCCATTTTTCTTCTCAAAAGAGTGTATCGAATCCTTTAATACACTTAAAAGAAAATTGACTGAGGCTCCGATTTTGATTGCTCCCGACTGGGACTTGCCCTTCGAACTCATGTGTGATGCAAGTGATTTTGCAATTGGGGCAGTCCTAGGGCAACGAAAGAACAAGCATTTCCAACCAATCCACTATGCCAGCAAAACCATGACTGAAGCTCAAGCACACTACACTACGACCGAAAAAGAATTACTTGCCGTAGTGTATGCTTTTGAGAAATTTCGGTCCATATCTTGCTTTGTCTAAGAGCATAGTGTATATCGACCATTCTGCTATAAAGTATCTCTTCGCTAAGAAAGATGCTAAGCCAGACTGAAGCGGAGAGAATCCTTTTGCTCCAAGAATTTGGTTGTTATCATCCGAAGATCAAAAAAGATTAGAGAATCTGGTCGTCCGATCATCTTTCCCAGACTTGAGAACCCTCATCAAGATAACTCGAGAACACAGAAATCCACTGAAACATTTCCTCTGAAACTCTTGGATTCGTTTTTGCCTCTTTCGTGTTTAAAATCTACTTCTGGGATACCCCTTTTGTTAAAATCTGTGCGGAATCAAATGACGGCGATGTGTGCACGGCAAGAAGCTCTCGACATCTCGAAGCTTGCCACAATGGAACCCACTGGGACATACATATGGTGCTAAATCTCCACCGCCAAAAAGTCTTTGATGGCCGGATTCTTTTGCCTTCAATATATAAAGATGCACCCTAGTTGGTTAAAAATGGATGACCTCTCGTGTCAACAACAAAACAGACAAGGAAAAATTTCACAAAGGGATGAGATGCCTCAAAATTCCATCCAAGTTTGTGAAATCTTTGACGTTTGGGGCATCGACTTCATGGGACCCTTCCCATCTTCTAAAGGCAACAAATACATACTCGTGGCGGTCGACTATCTGTCAAAATGGGTTGAAGCAAAGGCGCTCCCCACCAACGACGCCCGAGTAGTTTGCAAATTTCTCAAATCTCTCTTTGCCAGATTTGGTGCCCCCCGTGCCATCATCAGTGATCGTGGAACACATTTTTGCAATGACCAGTTTGCAAAGGTCATGCTTAAATATGGAGTCACTCATCGTCTCTCCACCGCGTATCACCCCCAGACAAGTGGGCAGGTTGAAGTATCGAATCGTGGTTTAAAAAGAATTCTTGAAAGGACAGTGGGCGAAAATCGTGCCTCTTGGTCGGAACACATACAAATGTACGCTCTCTGGGCCTTCCGTACAGCGTACAAAACACCCATCGGGTGTACTCCGTACAAGCTTGTATATGGAAAGGCATGTCATCTGCCGATTGAGTTGGAGCACAAAGCTTACTAGGCCCTTAAAAATGCAAACTTTGATCTTCAAACAGCGGGTGATCAACGCAAAGTTCAACTCAATGAATTAAGTGAACTGCGTGATCAAGCCTATGAAAATTCTTTGATCTACAAAGAGAAAACTAAGAGGATTCATGACGCAAAGATCAAAAACCGCGTTTTCATTTATTTTTTTTCAACGTCCGGTATCAGTCCTCACTTCAACTCAAGATTGGGAAAATTTTCTCCGGCAAATTGAAATCCCGTAGTCAGGACCATTACCATCGTTCAAGTTTTCTCGTATGGCACCGTTTGAGTTATCTCAGAACTCCTTGGTTTCCTGGCCAAACTTTAAAGTAAATGGTCCACGTCTCAAGCACTACTTTTGGAGGTGATATCCTGCAAAAATGGATATCCTGACCTCCAAAACAACCTAATGACAACTAAATTCATAGGGAATTGGGTCAAGCTTAGTGACCCTAAACAAGCGCTTCGTGGGAGGCACCCCATGCTTATCCTAGTTTATCAGTAGTAGTAGTATGCTAGCGTAGTAATGAATAAGTGTTTAGTTGTTGTGAGGAGGCTTGCCCCTTTCCTTTTCCATGTGTTGTGTTTTGTGCTGTATTGTCCAGGATGTCCCTGATTTTTGAAGCCTCTCGTGCTATTTGTCCTAACGATCAACAAGAGCTTGCACAATCCTCAGCTTCATTTGGAAATCCCGAAATCCTAATCTTATCAACTTAACGTTTATCTTTAAGCATACTTCATAAACGTCTTAGGATTTACGTAAAACCTTCGTAAAAACATTAGGCCTATGTTTTCATTCTAGTATGGGGGGATCTTCGATTTGATTATGCATGCAGCCGTCGTTATCACGTAATCCCGTTTTTACCACCAAAATTTCAAAAAAATGAAAAATTTTAAAAATTTTCAAAAATAAAATAAGTGTTTTGTCATAATTTTGACTTTCCTACTGGGTAGAATAAGAGTAAATTTTGACTCGATCGAGCGTGTTGAGCTCTAGCTTGTTCCTTAACTTTTAGACTAAGCGTTCGCGAATATTCGCGAAGAACGAAAAATGATAGTGTTAATATGAGTTGTATTCTAAACAAGATTATTTGGAAAAAATTAAGAGCTCATAGTGTGTAATTTTGTCGCTTTTTCTCCCATAAGATTCTAACCTGATTAATATACGTGCTACTTTTGGAAATTAAACTTAAATCAATAATTTTTATGTAGTATATAGCAAAAACTTTAGACTTAGTTCAAATTTATACTTGAATTTTTCAAAAAGACGTTTTCCCAATTTAAAAAAAAATGATGAAAAATGCAAAAATATAATAAACTGTGGGTTGATAAAAGTTTGCTGTATCTTGCCGGCTCACAACCAATGTTATCAAGACACAAAAGCCTTCTAAAGAAAACCCCTAGAAAGAAAAATTTCCAGACTGATAAAAGTTTGCTGCATCTTGCCGGCTCACAACCGATGTTGCAGCCTTCTAAAAGGGTCGAGGTTACAAACTGCGTAAATCGTTAATATTAAGTGGTGAATAAAAAGATCTCTTTTGCTAATTCAATATGTCTTTTTGAACTTTGGACTATTATATCTTAGATAAGCTATGTGCATACGGAAAACCTGAGGGATTTTGAACCTAAGGTCCGTGAGGCCCGATACTAGTCCATCTGTGGTGAGTCAAAAGCCTGGTCACTTAACCGCAAGGTTGGGATGTTCTGAGAACGAAAGTCTCTACATGGATGATCTCGCCTTCATACTCATTACTCTTCTCGGAGTGGAACGAAGAAACATATAATGTTACAGAAACATTGAGATCCATGGTTAAAATATCAAAATATCACTCATACACCATAATGATATAAATTGTCGTGAGTGACAAAGTTTACAATTGCAAATATGAGTAGAGTTTAGCATTTAACTCATAATTAACCGTGATTTCGTTTTAAGCTTGGTTTTGGAATAAGTCAAAAGTTCGGAACGATTGAATATATCCTTTTTTTGGGGCATTCTCATGGAATTGAAATGCAATCTGTGATTCTATGATCCCGTAAAGTTATTAAATAACGCAAGTCCGAAACATTCTAGTAGTTGATTAATGAAAAATGAAAAAAGACAAAAAATGTGTAGGAATAGTGTATTATAGAAAAATGTAAAGAACGGGACTTTTAAAACTGATGAACTCTTTAAACTTCCACGATAACACTTAGCTACATTCCAAGTTATTAGTCCGAAGGTGGTTGAGATTCTTATTTTCTAAATGCTTACTTCAAAGCATTTGCGTGAGGAACATGGCAATACCTTAGATGGGGATTTTGGTATGTGGTTTAATTACACAGGACAAATTAATACAGCGACACTTTTACCTTTAAAAACAAGTTAAAATAACCAAAAACGGACTTAAAATGCCAAAAATATGCTTGTTTTGCTAATTGTGTTGTGCAGGAACGGTTATCTAAGAAAAGGACGAAAAACAAAGCCAAAACGACAAAACCGGACACGGAATGGAAAAGCGTGGAAAAGACAAAGTCAAGTCAAAGCCCAGGATTGAAAAAGTCAACCCCGACAAATCCAAAAATCAAAAAGTGAAGAAAAATAAGTTTAGGGGCCAAACTTGCCAATCCCTAAACTTATCTAAAGAGGAAAAAGAAGAAAAATACTCTCAAGGGCTCAATTTGCCAATTCCCTAAAGTATAAACCACAAGGGCCAAGTCTGCCAACATTTCAAAGCTATAACTAACAAGGACCATGGGTGCAATTGCATATATAACTCTTGGGGGGTGAAACTGCCAATGTCCAAACTTAAAGTAACACAAGGACGTGTGTGCTAACCACTGTTATAACCATGAGGGACCATACCTGTCAAAACCCCAAACCCTCACCCCATGTTTGAATTACTGTATATCTTCTCAACCTGTTCCCGCCAAATCCCACAACCCCACCTCCTGTCAATGTCATACCTCGTTGACCTCCCACAACACTCCAAAACCATCACCATAGCAAACCCCACCCCCCACATGGGTATGCCATGTTGGCAATCCAAAAACCCACCAAATCGATCAAGGGTTTAGCTTCAAGACCTTGGGCACCAATATACATTGGATGGACATGATTGCTTTGAGTTTTTACACTCTTACAACAAACACACAAGTCAGTTTATGTGTCTACAAAGAAGCACAAGGAGTGAAGACAAGAGTAGAGAAACCCTAGCTCATTTTTACTATTTAAACTGTTGTAAGCCCCTTGAGGCATAAGTTAGTTTTTAATATAATTTTCTTTAAGTTCAGCTTTTAAGTTTTTAGTCCAACTTTTATGTACTTCTATTTTAAAAGATTAATGAAAATTCAGTTTGCTTTTAATATTTATTTTCTAAGGACTTGCATTTCTTTAATATCATATCAGTTCTTGATATAAGCTCTTTAAAACCTGTTGTTAAACTTTAATCAAAAATTTAAGAAAAATTCAAAAGAAAAAAAACGGGTACTGTT
Organism: Tanacetum coccineum; assembly: GCA_026074375.1. NCBI lineage: Eukaryota > Viridiplantae > Streptophyta > Magnoliopsida > Asterales > Asteraceae > Tanacetum > Tanacetum coccineum. The sequence goes on along the minus strand of BQNB010000658.1, from coordinate 72,440 downwards.
TGATCAAGCCATGGATGAATGAGCAAACTTGGAAGGCTCATTGGTTGCTTAGTCTAGCTTATTTATAAGCTAATGGGTAGGTTTATGAAACATATAAGTTTCACATAATCCTGTTATTGAGCAAGGGATTAAAAAAAAAAGGGGGGTTAAAAAAAAAAAAAACATACCAAACCAATGGACTTCTTTTAAATCTTGCTTAAAAGTTTACTGGTAGCATTGCTTATTTTTAGAGCTAATAGTGACTTATTGTGCTTATTTGTGTTTAGTAATGCTTAAATATGCCTTTTAGTTGCTTGTATTTCATTTTCTTGCCAATTGCTTAAAACTGCCTAATATAGCTTATTTATGTCATTAGCTTATTATCCTTTAAAAGTGCTTATTTGCTCTTGCTTTTCACTTTTTATTGCTTAATATTGCATAGTTAGTAGTAGTCCTTAAAATCTTTAGCTTAAATCAGTTTGTATAAGTTTTAAAATTCGTTTTTAGAATATAAAGGGGTGTTTGGGTTAAGTATTAAAACGGGTCAAAATGGAAATGACATGGGTTGGTGTCATAAGGTTAGCTTTAGCTTAAATGTTTAAGCTCTTTTGAGTCTGTTTTTCAAAGATATTAAGTTAAGAAAAGTGTTTTTCAAATTTTCTAAATTATTCTTTAAGACTGTGTTTTTTTTGAAGGAGGTACAAGAGCTTATTTCGAAATAAGCTCTTGTATATTTGAGTTGTGGTTTCAAAAGTGTGTCCTGTGTAGTGTATAACTTTGTTGTTAAAGTGCTTTGAGTCATTTGACTTCTTAAGTCCAAAACTACCAAGATTGGTGTCATCATTTTTAAAAAAAGAAAAAGCCCTTTTTCAAAGACAAAAAAATCAGCAGCTTAAAAGTGTTTTTATGAGTTTAAAATTTGAGCACAAGTTCACCTTAGGCCATGCTCAATCTGTTTTAGCTTAATTTTTAATTTTAAGCTTATTTGACAGCTTAAAAATAAGCATCATTTGTAAGGCCCCTTGTTTTGGCTTATTTCCCCTGGTGCTAGACACCACTTTTTAAGCACACTTTTCTAGCTTAATTGTGCACCTTATCTTGAGTTTTTGGCTTTTCTAAAAAGCCAATAAGCTCTTCTATAAGCCCTCACAGTTGTAGACCTTAGGAAGCACTCTAGGTAGCTTATTTTTAAGCTCAAAGTAGGCTTTTGAACTTTTTCTAGCATAGTGTAGGAAAATAGCTTATTTTTCTTTCCAGCTTATTTTGTGCTTTTTAATGGCTGATTTTGAGTTCTTAGTTGCTTTTTAGTTCCCTTGTTGCTTATGTTAGCTTATTGTGTCCTTTCTTTGCTTATTGGGTATTTAAATAAGCCACATTTTTGACTTAAGATCACCCTAGCAGTACTAACTCCAAAGTTAGTACTGCTGAGTGTTTAAGCCATTTTTGGCTTATTGAGCTTATTTCAGTTGCTTGTTTTTGTTCCTAAAAGTTCTTATTGTTGGTGTGATAAGTTGTGTGTGCTTATTTGTCTTTTTCTTTGCTTATTTGTGTCAACAGTTCACCAAGACTTAGCCATTTTAAGCCTTAAGCTTAACTTAAGTTTCTGTCTAGTTTAAGCCCTTTTAAGCTTATTTAGTTGTAGATTTTAGCTCTTTAGTGCTTATTTAAGATAGGTTAGTTAATTCATTCAGCTTACTTGTTCAAATTTCAGCTTATTAGTCCAAAGAGTCAAAGAGAAAAAGCCATTTTTGCCTTTTAGCTTATTTAAGCTTCTGTCAACAAAAAGCCCCTCTTTTCAGCTTATTTATAAGCCATCTCAAAAAGTTTTAGTTATAAAAATTGATAAGCTCAAGGAGCTTATCAAGTTTGTTTGAAAAAGTTTTTCATAAAAAAAAAGAGAGGAGACAAGGGGTGACCCGGGTGAGCAAGACTCGAACCCGGGCCTCTACCCTCGATACACCTCTCTTTTTAACACAAGTCTTACCGCTGCGCCCTTGGGACTTCTCTGTTAGAGTCCCAAGTGGTTTGTTATTTAACCCCTTGTTGGCCCTTTAAGCTATAAGTTGTTTCCAGCTTAATTTCGGCTTATTTATAAGCCGAAATTTGGGTTTCTTATTTTTCGTAGGTAGTATTTTAGGTCTAGTATTTTAGGTAAATTTTTCAGAATTTTAAAAAATAGTTTAGTATTTTTTATAATTTAATTTAGTTAAAAGTTTTAAAAATTCATAAAAAATAACAAAAATTATCAAAAACATATTTGTCTTTTTTGAAAATTTTCTTTAGTCATATATTTCGTAGAAAAATATAAAAAATTATCGTAGGATTAATTTCAATCTTTTCGATTTTAAAGGAACGTGGTCCCGTGTACGGATTTTTGTCTTGACATCGTTTTTTTGTTCAAACGATCTCCGTTTTCAGTCTAGTTTTTGTTCATTCTTCATTATTAGACCCCTAGATTAGCTTATGAAGTAAAAATTTTCTTGTAGGGTTAATTTTAAAAAGATTGTTTAGGTTTTTGACACCTCTTGATCGTGATTCGTGCTCATCGTTTTTTAGCTTAATTTCATAATTTTTAGGTTTTTTCTTAATCCGTTTTTAATTGTTATAGTTTACTTAGCTTCCACACTCTACCTTTGGTCACATAAATATGTGAATGTGTGGCCGTTCCATTTTGGCCATGTGTGACCAAATCCACTTTTTGTACTAGTGTTATTTTATGTTATTAAATATCCCCCCACTTGAATCCTACTTGTCCTCAAGTAGACTTTAGAAAAATTCTAAAAATGTATCCCAAACTAAGGTTTAAGATTTTTCCTTAAAGCAATTTTTCGTTTAATTACTAGCACACAACCAAACACCTCACAAAATAGGAAAATGAAAACACCCAAATCACTTAGCTAATCTATGTGGTAACATGTAACTAATTCGCTCAATTACTTGGTCGTGACGAGTATTCTATCATAAGCTTGACAAGGATACACATCTCCACCACTAAATCTAAGGAGTAACAAGTTTAAAAAGGTAAATTGGGTTAAGGTTTTAGGGTTGATCATTATTTCCAATCTCTATCGATACCAATATTCCAAAAAAGGTGACAAAATCACACATACACATCCATAACAATGGAATAGACATATGTGATTACATGATGCTTAACTCAAATAAGCTTAAGAATAGGATTAGTAATCTTCACCAATAGTCGTAAACCAACAAGGCCGACAAAATCATATATACACATCCATAACGATGGAATAGACATACATGATTGCTCAGATCCCCATTCGAGTAAAACTAAAGGTTAGGATGAAGAACAATATAGGGTATGGAATCTTCTAATCCTTTACCAAAAGTAATGTACCAACAAGGCGAACAAAATCACACATACACATCCATAACGATGGAATAGACATGTGTGATTGCTCGATCCTTAACTCGAATAAGCTAAAGAATAGGATTAGTAATCTTGGGAAACATAAAATTGGTGTTAAATAAAAAGAACAAAACAAATAGATTAAGTCCAAACAAATAAAGAACAATGTTGCTAGTTACTTTCCCGACCATCCCCATGAAAAAGACACAAAATCATAGACATAAATGACTTGATCATAGATCAATAAAAACACCCTTAGTTGGCGTTCCCGTAATGGTCAATTCCCAATCGTCCATAATATACATACTATACAATATTAGTGGCGATATCTACCACTTGATACAGGTTTATAATTGCGACCAAATAGAAATAATATACAACATAACTTTACATCGTTGGTACCAACGAATAATCGATCATCATAAATAATTAAATTGGTTAAGCTTAGACGAACCGATTATCGCATAAATCTCACCTTTTTTTCTCTCAATCTTTTTTTGTATTTTTTAGTGTTTTAGTTTTTTTTAAACATATATTGAAAAACGAACTACGGTGTAAAATTTCACCACTTCGCGAATACGATAAATCTGGATAATTAATATCCGAACATACTAGTGAAAGTAGTAAACACACTAAAATTTAAAAACTACTGCTTTCACATTTTCCCATTGCATTGTACAATTTCCCGACCTAACCATAGATAGAAAATTGACACTTGCCCAATTGCATTGTGCAATTTCCCGACCATACCTTAGATAAAAAATTTGCATTCTGACACAGGAAATACAATACTTTACACAAAAGCAACTAGCAACCGATTAAGGACTTAATCTAATAGGGTAGGCTAAGGTGTAAAGCTGTAATGAAACAAAATTTGGTGTAAGGAATGACTTAGGTTTTCTAGGGGTATCTTACTCTAAAAATGAGAGTAAACAAAAGGGTTATACGGGGGTTAACTAACTAGTGTAGTTAGTTAATATCACAACATGTATAGGCTTTTTGGTGTAATCCTAGAAATTTACCAGTTTAGAAATGTCACTCCATCTATTAAAAATAGTGCTTATTATTGTGATCTCAAATAGATTTACCAAGCCAAGCTCTAAAGTTTACAACATCACCGACACACTCATATTTTTGTGGAATTTGGGTAAACATTAGGATACGAATAAGGCTAAATTCTCACAATATCTAACAAGGGTTATGTGTGCGGGGTCATGCAACTAATAATTTCATAAAAATATGCTAAATTTTTTTAAATTTTGATATAAATTAGGCATATTGATGTAAAAACATAGACAAGTAAGTGTTCTAATTCTCTTCCCCCTACTTGAGATACACAACGACCTCGTTGTATAAATATAACATTAAAAATAGGGAATTAAAAGAATTAGAACGAGAAACTCTCATGGGATTTGCTTGGTATGATCCTCCATGTTACGTTTATGAGCAAGATTGTGTGTTGTATATGCGTCTGAATACCAGCATGACTACAACACACATGAATTCAAGAAAATAAGCCTTCTACCAAATTCATCTTTTCGTTCAGAAGGTCCTATTTTTAAGCATAAGAAAACAATTCGCAAATTCTATCTCCGGTATTTGTTGGTTAGAAATCGAAAATAAAAACCTTAAACAGCCGTATCCATAAACCAGGATACGCCGTATTGAGACCTGTAAAAAGTATCTGGTCAGTCGTCTAATACGTTGTATTCATTTAATGAATATGCCGAATAGACTGAACTGACAATAAAGTTTTAAATGCAGAAAATTAAAGACCATATAATGTCCAGATAGTCAATACGGTGTATCCATTGAGGTTGGATATGCCGTATCGATAATCTGGGAAGACAGACTCGATAAAAAGGTAAAATACATTTCGGGTTGTCTCCCGACAAGCACTTTTGCTTACAGCAAAGTCTTTAAGTTAGACTTGTCTTCAGCTTCTTCATTCCATCTCATGAATGCTCATGTGTACACGTGTGAGTCATTCTTTAATCTTCGCATCCCTTACGTATTTGGGTCCTAAGTTCAAGAATCCTTTGTAGAAACTTTTAAGCTTTTGATATGGGTGCGAAATTCCATTTAGCTCATCTTGTGCACTTACCTTCAGTAATGGTCGCATCTTGTTGCAATGTTCATTAGTTAGGTGTTTAAACCTCGGATGTGAATTTGATAAGTCACACTATCGTTACCATTGTAAATGGTGATAATTCCATCGAACCTCTTTGCCTTGACATAAATTTCTCTACAAAACAGTTTTCTAACTATCACATCACCCATTTCTTGATCTCGGTAAGCATCCATATTTTCAACGATTATAAAATCAGTTACAATAGAAAATTTTCAAAAAAAATAGGCACATTAATAAAAGCTCCAACAACATTTTCCCCCTATATTCAATTTTATCTTTCAGTATAGAATTATAGAACTTTCTAGACATAATATTGATTGATAAAATTAGGAAAAAGTTGGCATTGATATGTTCAAAACCTATCATGCATGAAAACTACAAGTTGTAAGCACAATCGATACGGATCTTCCTATCAAAGTCACAAAAACTAAGGTATCCATTAAATCCGTCAATCTCTTCATCACCATTCCTAGTTTTAGTTACCTCAATCATCGGCTTATTAATTACTTCACCATCCTTAATCGTTGGACCTAAGTCTTCTACTTGATTCCTCTTAATCTCTAAGGGTTCATTTAGATCATTTAGTTCGATATAGTCTCCATAAGTCGGGTCAAGTGATCTATCCAAAATTAAAGCTTCTACCATTAGCCTAGCTTCCAAATCAAATTCCATTCGTTCCCTTAGTCCTAATGCATAAACTCTCCTAATTATGCTATTAGTAGGATTATTATTTTTGAACACAATTTTATCATCCCCTACTCTTAAAGTAATGTTTCTTTTAAACACATCAATCTTAGCGCAAGCAGTAGACAAGAACGGTCTTCCTAGGATGAAGGGGACTTAAATATCCTCGGGCATATCTAAAACTATACAGTCAACTGGGAAGACAAATTTATCAATACCTACTGATACATTTTCTACAATACCCTTGGGACGTTTTGTTGTTCTATCTGCCAATTCAATTATCAACTTAGTAGGAGTCAGTTCACCTAATCCTAGATTGGTAAAGGTTGAGTAAGGAATAACACTTATGCTAGCTCCTAAGTCATCTAAGGCTTTTTTAAAACAAATATTATTGATATAACAAGGTATAGTAAAACTCCCTGGGTCTTTTTCCTTTAGAGGTAGAGCATCTTCAAGAATAGCCGAGTCATGCACGTTTATTGATGCTTTGATTTGTTTATCCCATTCTCGGTGTATCCATAAGTAAACTCTTCAGTGCCTTCTTTTCTTCACAACTATCATCAATCAATCAAATTGGAAAAGAAATTATCAATTTATTTGGCTTGAAAAACTACATCCTGTTTTGGTGGCTCGATACGGCGTATCGCACAGGCTCGATATGGCATATTAAGGGCGTTTTAGTTTTAACAATAGTCGAGATCAAATTGACATGATCTCTCGAGTTTGTTTCAGTTGAGCTAGGAAGACTTCCAGATCCCCTCTCTTGAAGTACTTTGCTCATTTGCCCGATTTGAATTTCTAAAGCTTTGATCGAGGCTCCTTGATTTCTAGTAGCAGCATCCGTTGTTGCTCGAATTTCCTTGATCAAGTTAGAGTTTTCATCGTGTCTCTTTGCAGATTCAGCCATAAACTTGCTCAACGATTCTTCCATTGTTTGTCTTCGCTCTTGATACGAAGGATTTCCACTATCTTTTTGGTAGAATCCCAGAGCAACTGCTCTATATCTTCCTCCTTGTGGGAATGGCACCCCAAACTGAGTGTAGTATGCTTCCTCAAGTGTTTTTGCTTCTTCTTTTAGTGGACAATCCTTAGTGTAGCGCGGTCCACCACATGATTCGCAACCTACTTGAGGAGCATACACTCTTTCATTTACTTTCTTGATCTCCCTTCCAAGGTTGTTTAGTTGAGCTTGAATAGCAGCTAATCCATCAGAAGTATTAGTAATTCTAGCCATAGTAGACGTTCCATTGTGCCATTTTTGAGAATGATCAACCATATCTTGGACGGCTTTCTTAGCATCAACAGCTTTCATAGATGGTATGGCACCCATGGAATCAAGAATTTGTTTAGTAGGTACATCCAATCCTTTGAGGACATCTTCATAATAGTTCTTTGAAGCGCTCCTAGGCTTGATAAAGAGTTTCATTAGGCTCTTGTTGAAAGTTATTAATTTCCTCCATCTTTTTAGCAGTTCGGGCAGGTGGACTAGATTTGCTCAAGAATTTCTTCTTAAGAGTTTCCCAAGTATCAATTGAACCATCTGGTTTGTTTCTTACCCATCGATTTGCAGCTCCAGTAAGCGACATAGGGAAAACTTAAAGCATTATTTGATTTTTAGTTACATCAGGTATGTGAAATAAGTCAACAATCTCAAGAACCTTCTTAATGTGTTCATTGGCAGCTTCATTATCTGATCCACTGAAAGTTTTATCACATAGTTCTTTAAGAAATGGTCCCTTTAATTCAAAGTGGGCCTTATCATCGAACTTAGGCCTAGCAATTCCTGATCCATAATCTTCTCGGGTCTTCATCATGTATTCTTCCATAGTTGGTTCCCCCATTCCTTCTGTAACTTCTTCTTTAGACTAATCTTCGTGATCATAAAATAAATCGAATTTTAGTGAACTTGAATATTCAAGACTCGGTGTCTTGAAAATCTTCCTTGTTGACTAAAATACTCGTTTAGGTTCTTCGATAGGTGTAAGGAGGTCTTTGGTAGAACTCCTGGTCATGCACTCCTGAAACAGAGGATATACAATCAGTAAGATAGGCTTGGAAGAGGGAAAATACATAAACCTATAAACAAGAACAAAATACGAAAAAAATACAATCTGCTGCTGTATCAAATGATCGATACGCCGTATTTAATTGACTAAATACACCGTATTGATTTGTTGAATTTGAATACGCTGTATCTGTGTCAAAAGGTGGATACGCCATATTCAATGTACTGATTACGCCATATTGGTTAGTCAACCAGAACAGTAACATAAAAGAAAAACAATGCAGAAGATTTAACAAACACAATATGCAATAATATACAATTCAAACTAATCTAAGTTAAACTAAACTAAAAATACTAATAAATAAGAATTAACTAATTTCACTTCCCGACAACGGTGCCAAACACTTGATGTGTCGTTATGCTTAGGTATTATTTATTATCAAGTTTTACTATTTATATTTTGCCGACTAAACCTAAGAACAACACTAACGGGCAGTGTATCCGGTCAGTTGTAGATTCGTTGGTAAATAGGGTGTCGATCACTGAGAGCGAGAATGTTAATAATTAATTATCAGTATTTTAGTTATCTAAGTTTGTCCTAAGTTATTCTAAGTTATACCTAAGTTAAACCTAAACTAATGGTAAAAAGGGGGTTCTCAGCCGGAGAAACTAGCACGAGTTTGGGTTTACCTAGACTGAGATTGGGCGATTAACACACACAAGCTGATATTTAGAAGATAGAGAAGTGGTCAAGCCTATTGTAAGGAAAACGTATTAACCATATTTAATCTAACAAAACGCAAGTTTTAGTTTATAAGTGCAATGATTGTCTTATCTCGTTGTTGATATCTCATTCCTAGATTTAGACGATACTTCTTCCTAAAACCTAGACATGCTAATTCTATCACAATTAAACACACCCGCATAAATCAATCATGGTTGATTATAATCTATCTTAGAAAACAATAATGGTAATCTTATTGGATTCTACCTCATCGAGACTTTACTAACTTACTACTTAACGGCTCTTTATATACTAGTAGTTCACTGTTGATTGTGTCGTCGTGTAGGTGTAGTTTATGATAGTTCAAGTTTTAAATTTATATTTTACCGACTTTACCTAAATTTATACGTTAACAGGCAGTGTACCCGGTCAGATGGAGTTTTGTGGTAAGTAGGGTGTCGATCACTAAGAGTGAGAACTAATCTTCCATTTTATCAATATTTTGGTTAACTGAACTAAGTTAATTTAAACTATGTCAATTCTATTCTATGTTAAACCTATGCTAAACCTATGTTAATCCTAATTCTAATAGATAAAAGGGGGGGTCAGCCTGAGAGACTAGCACAGGTTTGTGGTGACTTAGATCAATTTAAGACACAATAACACACGCAAGCAAACAGACAAAAAATAGAAGAGTGGTCTAACCAAATATAAGAAAACTATATTAACCACAATTAAACCAATTAGAACGTTGGTTTGTTTATTTAGTACAATGAATACTTATCTCGAGGTGACATATCACTCTTAAGACTTAGGCGTTACTTCTTCCTAAGACCTAGACACATAGAATTTTGTCATAATTAAACGCATCTGCATAAAGCATCCTATTTGCTAATTATAATCTGTCTTAGGGATTAAAGCAACGGTGATCTTGTTAAACCCTAGCTCATAGAGACTTTACCCACTTACTCCTTAATGGCAATTTATGTACTAGTAATCCACTTGCCAAGTCTTTACCAATTGATTAAGAACATACTCGTTGATCCCAAAGGTCACATGTCGGTCTAACTAAGCTCACTAATCTAAAGGCGAAGATAGGTCATTATTTGTGATCCTATTGGTCTAGATATATAAATCACTATATGAAGAGCCATCTGACATCTAGCTAACGTGGTCGGTATCACTAGATCCAGTTGAATGATAGGTCGCATACAAAAGCACATAAATAAGTATAAATTGATAAACATAAACAAGCAATCAACGATAAATTAAGCATTCGAGATAAACAAACCAAATATTCAAATCTTCATAATATTTGCTAATACCCAAGGGTATTAGCCCTCAAACGTCATAATCAATACAAGAGTAATAATTCAACCAAGGTAAACTAACCGAGTTAAATGAATGATACCAAAAATCGAACGATTACTAGAGTATAGGAGATCACAAAGTGTTTCCTATATAATTAGTATCTTTGCTTGACCTCTTCTGCTCTTCTTGTCTTCTGAAAATTGACTTTTGTGGTTAAGGTATCAAAAATATTATAAAGCACACTGAAAACCTGTTTTTAGGTTTTCTATTTATAGGGTCTGGAATTTGGTCGATACAGCGTATCGAGTGAGATGAATATGGCATATCGGGGGTTTCTTGGAGTAGGGACCACGCTCGATATCTTTTATAATATTTTATTAATATATATTGAATACGGTGTATGGAGTTCCTCTAGATACGGCGTATTGGTATTTAAGTCTTCGTGGTTTCTTGTGAAGTGCAGGCATAGATACGCCGTATCTTCCTTGATGGATACGGCGTATATGGTGTCAGAACAGTAATCTTCAAATGTCTTCTTTTAAGCTCTAGAATGCGCGCCTTTTTTCTAATCTTCACCAAGTACTTCATAATTACTGCATTTCTCAAATATAAACGATTAAGTAACAATCTTGCAATAATCATACAAAATAGGTTATTTACATAGAATAAATGATGCTATAAAAGTGACGTTATTTGATGTCATCATATATCCCCCCACTTGAATCCTACTTGTCCTCAAGTAGCCTTTAGAAGTTTAAGAAAATGTATCCCTAAGGATTTTTTTTCGTTAAGCATTTATTCGATCAATTACAAGTACATAACCAAACACCTCACGAAATAGGAAGATGAAAACACTCAAATCACTCAACTAATCTATATGGTAACATGTAACTAATTCGCTCAAGGATGCACATCTCCACTACTAGAGCTAAGGAGTAACAAGTTTATAATGGTAAAATAGGTCTTTTATAAAGGCTACCTAAAACGGTACAGGAAGTCGATACGCCGTATCTATAAACCAAGATACTCCGTATTGAGACCTGTAAAAAGTATCTGAGGTACAGATCAGTCGTCTAATACGTTGTATTCATTTAATGAATACGCCGTACAGATTGAACTAACAATAAAGTTTAAAAGAGCGGAAAATTAAAAACTAGATAACGTCCTGAAAGTCAATACGCCGTATCCATTGAGATTGGATACGCCGTATCGACAGTCTTGGAAGACAGACTCGATAAAAATTAAGAATTACATTCTGGGTTATCTTCCGGTAAGAACTTTTGTTTACAGAAAAGTCTTTGAGTTAGACTTGTTTCCAGCTTCACCTCATCCTTATAAAACAGCATGGGGTCGAGTGGGATGCCAAATGGCACATATAAAAATTTAATAAGATTTATTAGCATCCCTTCGTTAAAATAATTTCAAGTCACGATATTAACACATAATTCCTTGATAAAAGCTTTAGATGTGAAAAATTTACTAATTTCATCATGATTTGTTTCCAAAAAGTTTATTTGACCCTTGTGCATAGGTACCGATATCGATACTTATTACATTAGATAATGGTTCGATAGATATATCCCCCGAATACTGTTGATATCGGTGTTATCATTATCACTGTCCGTATCTAATTTTGAATCATTGACAGAAAATACGTTAAAAAGAAATAGATCATTAAAGGATATAACATTGTATTCTTCACCATCATATTCGGACAACAATGTTTCATTTTTCAAACTAATTTCATTGACATGCTGAGGACTTACCGTAGGTTCAGATGATAAATCTGATTTAGATGCCAATGCATCATTATAGACTATAGCTGGGAATTCTATTTCAAAAAATCTCAGGTAGTGAACATCTTCATCATACCAGATCTTACCATACGTAGTTGTTTCCCAGTTATACACCTTCCCGTTTCTAAGAGCTCTCTCAGTTTTAAGCTGAACATATTCCTCCATAGTAATATCGGGGTCATCCATTTCCTGTAATAAATTTGCTACGAAAGAAAAAGATCAAATAGACTAATACGCCGTATTGATGTTTAAAGTCCAATACGCTGTATTTTATAGAAAAAAAAGTTATATGCCGTATCCAAAGGGATGAATACGCCGTATTCAGTATTCGACTCAGAAAATTACAACGGACTTTAATAATGCAGAAAAACACACAAACACACAATATGCAAAATATACAATGCAGAAATCAAACACACAAAAACAAACACACAAATATGCAAATTAATCTAAACTAAACTAAAACACTAATAAATAAGAATTAAACAACTTCACTCTCCGCACGACGCAAAAACTTGATTGTCCGTTGTGTATTAATTTATTATAGGTATTATTTGTTTATCAATTTCATTATTAAATATTTTTGGAGACTATTCTATACAACACTACGGGCAGTGTACCTGAATCAGTTGTAGATTCGTTGGAACGTGGGTGGTCGATCACTAAGAAGCAGAGAGCATTAAACTTAATCTATCATAGTTTAGTTACTAGATTGTCCATAAATTATTCTATTTTATGTTAAACCTAAGTCAATCCTAAACTAATGCAAAAGGGGGGTTTTTAGCCTGAAAGACTGGCACGTGGTTTAGTTATCTAACCTAAGGTTTTGATGACAATTAACACACACAAGTTGAAAGATAGAAGATAAAGGAGCGGTCAAGCCTAATGTAAGGAAAACGTATTAACCATATCTAATTTAATAAAATGCAGGTTTTAGTTTAATAGTGCAATGATTATCCTGTTTCATTGTTGATATATCATTCCTAGACTTAGGCGGTACTTCTTCCTAAGACCTAGACTTGGCAATTCTATCACAATTAACCAAATCCGCATAAACCTCTTCACGGTTGTTTATAATCTATCTTAGGAGACAATACTGGTGATCTTATCAAATCTTGGCTAAATGAGACTTTACTAACTTATTGCTTAACGGCTCTATAAATACTAGTAGTCTACTTGTCTAAATCCTTACTCAAGGAATCAGAACGTCACTTGTTAATCCTAGGTCGCCTGCTAGTCCAACTTGTTCACTAAACCAGAAGTAAAGACAGCACGTCATTTGTGATCCTATTGCTCTAGATATATAAATCTCAATATGGAGAGCTATCCTAGTATCTAGTCCACTTGGTCCGCTTTCTAGACCCAGTTGAATGATATGTCATATACTTAAGCACAAAAGCGAGTATAAATTGATAAAAACAAGACAACACATAATTTACAAGAAGCAATCAGAATAAACATAAACCAAACATTAAATTATCATAAACATTGCTAATACATAAAGGTATTAGCCAATAGCCGTTGTAAAGAATACAAACGTGATAGACGAACGATTAAGGTAACCTAACCAAGTTAATGAATGATACCAAAAACCGAATGCGTATTAAGAGTATAAGACTTTACAAGGGTTTCCTATGGATTGGTTATTATTTGTGATCCTATTGTTAGATGTATAAAATCACTAATAATGGAGAGTCTCCGGCATCTAGATTACTTGGTCTGTATCACTAGATCCAGTTGAATGATAGGTCGCATACATAAGCATGTAAACAAGTATAAACTGATAAACATAAACAACCAATCAACTATAAATTAAGCAATCGATATAAACAAAACCAAACATTCAAATCTTCATAATAATGGCTAATACCCAAAGGTATTAGCCTTCAAACGCCATAATCAATACAAGAGTAATAATTTAGCCAAGGTAAACTAAACGAGTTAACGAATGATACCAAAAACTAAACGATTACAAGAGTATAGGAGATTACAAGTTGTTTCCTATGGAATTAATTACGTTGCAAGACCTCTTTTGCTCTTCTTCTCTTTTGAAAATCAACTTTTATGGTTTAGGTATCGAAAATATGATTTAGCACACTAAAAACCCGTTTTTAGTTTTTCTATTTATAAGGTCTGGAATTTGGTCGATACGGCGTATCGAGGGTTTCTTGGAGTAGGGACCACGTTTGATATCTTCCAGAATATTTTATTTCTATATCTTGAATACGGCATATAAACTTCCCTGGATACGGTGTATTGATCTTTGTTCCTTTGTGGTCTTTAGTGAAGTGCAGGCACAGATACGTCGTATCTTCCTTGATGGATACAGCGTATAGGATGTCAGAACAGTAATCATCAAATGTCTTTGTTTAAGCTCCAGAATGCGTGCCTTTTTGCTAATCTTCACTAAGTACTCCATAATTACTGTAATTCTCAAATACAAATGATTAAGTAACAATTCTTTGCAATAATTATACAAAATAGGTTATTTACATGGGATAATTGATGTTATAAAAGTAACGTTATTTGATGTCATCAAATACCCCCCACTTGAATCCTACTTGTCCTCAAGTAGCCTTTAGAAGTTTATGAAAATGTATCCCTAAGGATTTTTCCGTTTAAGCATTTATTTGATATATTACAAGTACACAACCAAACACCTCACAAAATAGGTAGATGAAAACACTCAAATCACTCAACTAATCTATATGGTAACATGTAACTAATTCGCTCAATTGCTCGGTCGTGACGAGTATTCTATCATGGGCTTGGCAAGGATACACATCTCCACCACTAGAGCTAAGAAGTAACAAGTTTATAAAGGTAAAATGGGTTTTTATTATAAGGCTTAGGGTTGATCATTCTATAATCTTTCACCAAAAGTACCACACCAACAAGGCAGCTGAATCACACATACATGGCCGTAACGACAGAATAGACATGTGTGTTCGATCACATCCTCATTCGAGTTTAACCAAGGGTTAGGATGAAGAATGATATAGGGTATGGATCTTCTAACTTTCACCAAAAGTAATAAACCAACAAGGTAGCTGAATCACGCATACATGGCCGTAACAACAAAATAGACATGCATGACTCGATCACATCCTCATTTGAGTAAAACCTAAGGTTAATGATTAGGAGAGAGAAATAAATTGTTGTCAAATAAAAATTTATGAAACAAATAGATTAAGTCCAAACAGATGAGGTATAAGTTGCTAGACACTTTTTCTCGACCGTTAACATGATAAAGACACAACTATATACACAAACGTCTTGATCATAGATAAAAAAAACCTAAGTTGGCATTCCCATAACGGTCAACTCCCAATCATCCCATACTTTACCTACTTTTACAAAGATGAGTGGCGATATCTACCATTTTATACAAAACTTTACATCGTTGATTTATAACCACGTATCAATGAATAATCGATCCTTCAAATAATTCAATCGATTTAAGCTTTAACGAACCGACTATCTTCAAACTTTCATCCTCTTTTTTATTGCAATTTTCTATTTTTTTGATTTTTTACATACTATATTACGAATCTTGGTGTAATTTTACCATCTTCACAATCATAATAACTCCAGATAATTTATTCCCTGATTCTTCAGTCTTCGGACATACCAATAATTGTGATGGTAGTAAAAATACACGAGTTTTGACTACTTTTTATATTCCCATTGCAATGTGCAAATTTCCCAACCATACCAGAGATAGAAAATGACACAAGACATAGGAAATACATACTTTACACTTTAAGCAACTAGAAACTGATAAATGGACTTAATCTAACAAGGTAGGCTAAGGTGTAAAGGTGTAACAAAACAAATAGTTGGTGTTATCCTAAAGGATTGGCTCTACAGGTTTTTCTAGGGGTATCTTACTCTTAAAATAAGAGTAAACAAAGGGTTTATACGGGGGTTAACTAACCAGTATAGTTAGTTAATAATACAACATATAAAGGCTTTTTGGGTGTAATCCTAGAAATTTATCAATTTAAACAAGTTACTCCATCTAAATCCATAATACTCATTATTGTGGTCTCGAATAGATATATCAAGCCAAGTTCTAAAGTCTACAACATCACCGGCACACTCATATTTTTATGGAATTTGGGTAAACATTTGAAAACAGATAAGGCTGAATCCTCACAATATCTAATAAGGGTTATGTGTGTAGGTTATGTAACTTGTAATTTCACAAAAATACGCTTGATTTTTTTTAAATTTGAGCATAATTTAAGCATTTTAATGTGAAAAATAAGACAAGTAACATTCTAATTCCCATCCCCCTACTTAGATTATACAACGTCCTCGTTGTATAGATAAAACATTAAAGATGGGAAATTAAAAGAATTAGAACTAGAAACTCTCCTGATGTTTTGCTCGGTAGATTCTCCAAGTTGAGTTTATGAGCAAGAATTTGTGTTGTAAATGCGTCTGAATACCAGCATGACTACAACACACACATAGGATTCCAGATGATTGATACTTCACCAACTTTGTCGATTTCTTTTCCAGCGAGGTCCTGTGCAAAATATAGGAAAAACATGCAAAATCCTACCTTGGGTATCCCACGGTTAATTAAATAATAAAAACAATAAACTGTACAGGTAGTCAATACGCCGTATTCAAAAACTTGGATACGCCGTTTAGAAAGACCTGTAAAAAGTATCAATACGAGTCAGTCTGCCAAATACACCGTATCATGTGCATGAATACACTGTATAGACAGATCTGACGATAAACTTTTAAATGCAGAAAAATAAAGAACTGATAATGTCCAAACATTCAATACGCTGTATGGTATGGAGCAGATACGCCGTATTGATTTATGGGAAGACAGACTCGATAAAAATAAATAACAATCCGGGTTGTCTCCTAGGAAGCACTTTTCTTTCAGTTAGTCTTTAAGTTATACTTTTTTCAGCTTTCTTCTACTTCATCTCATGCACTCTTATGTGCCCGCATGTGAGCCATTCTTCCATTTTTGCATCTCGCATATATTCGGGTCCTAAGTTTAAGACTTCCTTGTAGAAACTTTTGAGCTTCTGGTACGGATGCGAGATTCCATTCAGCTTATCATGAACACTTACCTTTAGTAATGGCTTGATCTTATTGCATTGGGTATTTGATAGATGTTTAAACCTTGGATGTGATCACGCCATTTGGTAAGTCACGCTAGCATTACCATTGTGGATAGTGATTAACCCATAAAACCTTCTTGCTTCCACACATGAAGCTTCGCAGAATGGTTCTCCAAAAATGACATCTCCTATGTCTTGATCTTGATAGCCATCCATACTTTCCACTACTGCAAAATAAGTTACAACAGAAAAATTTCTGACAAATATAGGTACATTCATAAAAGCTCCAACTACGTTCTTTCCTTTGTATTCAACTTTGTTCTTCATTATAGAATTGTAAAACTCTCGAGACATCACATTAATGGACAAAAAAGTGAGAAAATAAAAATTAGCATTTACATGTTCAAAAACTATCATGCATGAAAATATCAAGTTGTAGGCACAATCAATACGGATCTTCTGGTCAAAGTCACAAAAACTAGGATACTCGTCAAAACTTTCATTATTCCTAGTCTTGATTATGTCAATCATGGGCTCATTAATTACCTCCCCTTCCTTAATGGTGGGTATTAAATCATCAACTTGATATCTCCTAAGTTCTAATGGTACATTAAGATCATTTAATTTGATGTAATCTCCATATAAAGGGTCTAATGATCTATTTAACACCAAAGTCTCTCCCATTAACCTAGCTTCTAAATCAAGTTCCATACGTTCTCCTAAACCTAACATGTAGACCCTCTTAATCAAACTAATAGCAGGTTTCATACTTTTAAAAATAATTTTCTCATCCCCTACCCTAAAAGTAATCTTTCTTTTGAACACATCAATCTTAGCGTGGGACATAGATAAAAATGGTCTTCCGAGGATCAAGGGCACTTTAACATCCTCAAGCATATCTAGTATTATGAAGTCTACAGGGAAAACAAACTTAAAAATCCCTACTAGTACATTCTTAGCTATTCCCTTTGGATATTTCACTCCACTATCTTGTAGGTCTTTGGTTTAGGATCTATACAGCCTTTGTAAGACGATAGCTAATTTGAATAAATCCAAATCAACTCTGAGAGACACTGACTATGAAAATCAAGTGTTAATGCGGAATCTTAACACAAGAATTAAGAAGAACAATAAAACTAATTTGCTATTGATTTCTATTAAGCTCTAATGCTTCTATTGATATTTCAATCACATACATAACATTGTGCCATAGGGTTCCTTTTATACACCAAGGAAACCCTAATGGGATTTACAAACGTGTGAAAAGATAATACATATCTTTTCCTAAGATATCTCCTAAGATATCTCTAAGATAACTATTACTATTCTGTTACATAAACAGACTTAACTAGAACAGACTTAACTAAATATGACCAGTACTAACTCTAGTACTGCTACTCTACCAGTACTAACTTTAGTACTGCCAGACTTAACTTAGTACTGCCAGTATTAACTTAGTACTGCCAGAACTAACTATTACTACCAGACTTAACTGTTATACTACCAGTATTAAGTCTTTTACAATCTATTTCCCAACAATCCTCCCCTAACTTGATCTTCACTTGTGAACTTCAAGTTCCTTCAATATATTCTTGATCTTCACTTTAAACTATTTGAGCTTCCTGAGGATGTTGTAAATAGAATTCTTTGAATTATTCTTGATCTGCAACACTTCAAATCATCTCTTTTGATCTTTGCAGCAACTATTCTTCAAAGCTCTTCAGCAACCCTTTATATCAGCAACATTTGACTACATGTACATCAAATCCTATAGTTTCAGGCTATTCTCATCACTTCCAGGTGTGTTAACTCCTGTGAGAGGTGAATCATTGAAAATTTTAAATGGATTTGATGTCTCTTTACCAGTTAGCCATTTTTTTTCCCAATTTACTCTGGAGTAGTCAGTCCTTTGGCCACCAGAAAGGTGCATGTCCATGGTTGACTGAAAACCATTTTAACTCTCAGTACATTAAACATTGGTGTGTGTATACCTTATGTTTTTGGCAAACATTCTCAGCCATAAACGGATTTGTATGACTTTACATTGTAGCTCGTTTGCTCAGGGCTAGTCAATCATTTGGCACCTAGAAAAGGTAAATTCCATGGTGGATTGATGACCATGTCAACTCTTTGTACATGAAACTTGGTGAGTTGATATACCATCCACTTTTTGGTAAAGTGTCAACCATCTAATATGGATTTTCAATTTGTCTTTACCATAAGCCATAATCTTATGGACTAGTTATGGTTTTTCCACAGCCTTTACCACAAACCATAAACTTGTGGGCTAGCCAACTCTTCACTTAAACAGATATGGTGAGTTGAAAACCATACAACTTATTGGCAAGTTGTCAACCATAAAACGGATTTGAGAAGTCTTTACCAAGAGCCGTTTGCTCCTGGACTAGCCAGTCCTTATGTCTGTTAAACATGGTGGACTGATAACCATTTGTTGTGTTAGTGCATAGCACCTCCACCAAGTGTTATCCTTCTCATCTCCATCCTAGACTTCTAACTCATCAACCTTCACTACTTCCTAATACCAACTTGCTTTTCCATCATTTTCAACATTTTGTAGCATCCTTAAGGTTTTCCTCCTGAGTTTCTTATCTAGCATAGCTTTGCATATCTCAACAGATAAAGGATATTTTCTTTCAATTAACATATATATATCCATTGACTCCAAGTTCAAACAGTGTACTCTACAGGTATCATAATATCTCCAACTTATGATCCTTTTCCTTCCCCACTCCCCCTCTTCCTTTCCATCCCCCTGACATAATGTACTCCAAATAGGATCTGTACTAAGAGGTTCCTCAAACATATTCTTTAAATATTTCCAAAATACCTTCTCTAGCTCATCCTCTGGTCCATCCATCCCATATCTATTCATGACAATCCTATATAACTCAGTAAGATCATCTCTAGATATATCCTTCAGCATAGCACCAAAATTAATGTACACTATATCAGTTCCATCTTCCCTAACTATTTGGTACACTCCTTTTTCTCCTTGCTTGATGATCTTATAGGTAGCTATACTAGGTGATTTCATAGCTACAGGAACATGATTAATAGGAATTTTAGTACCTGAGACAGAATCATCTTGCTCACTAACTTCATCTGAATCTTCAGAATCATCCTTATCAATGTCTGTATGCAATCCTTTCCTTGCCATCTGTTTTCTCCTCTTTCCAGACTTCTTGGTTGGCTCATCATCCTTTGCTTCATCACTCTTCAGTCTTTTTGAAGTCTTTGTCTGGAGTTCTTCACCAAATCTTTTCAAACTAGCTTTAGTGGCTTCAAAGTTTATTGGTGCAAAAGATTCAACCTGTTTCACCAACTTATCAAATTCTTCTTTAACTTCTTCAAAACTTAAATTCTTCAGCTGAGATAACTTCCATGTCCCCTGATTTTTCAAATAATTCATCATATATGTCTTCAGCTGTGATTGGGTCATGGGCTTATTTCTTTTAGCTCTTGCTCTTTCCTCTGCAAAATATTTCTTCCTTTGATTTACCAGATCAACCATCTTCTTTGCAAAATCTTCTCCTTGTAAGTCACTTCCTAGCATACTTTTTGACAACTCTGCATTAGCTTCAATCTTTGCTCTAATTAAATCCCAATCTTCATCTGTGTAATGCTGAGCTTCAAATTGAACTTGAGCTTTTCTTTTCTTTTGTTGCTCATTCAATTCTTCTTCTTCTGCAATTCTTTGTGCTAAGAGTGAATCCAAGTGTACTTGTTTAGCCTCCTCTTCTTTCTGTAAAGTATCCAATCTGATTGCTTCAGCAAGGCTAGCTTCCTCCTGTAGAATTTGTTCCCTTGACTTCTTAGGAGCTTCTTCAATGATCATAGGAGCTTTTCCTTCTCTTTGGCCTTTATCAGGGGAAGGAATAGACCTTTTAGTACTGCCAGTACTAACTTGTTCACTAACAGTACTAACTTTAATACTGCCAGTATTAATCCTTTCAGCAGTACTAACTCTTGGTAGCACCAGTATCAATAGAGACTTCTTGAAAATCCAAGCTTGTGACAACCTTCTTTCCTTTAGTATCTTTCATTTCTCTTAATATTCTTTCCCCTTATCTATGGACTTTGGCTTTAGAGAGGCAACCCTGGAGAGAGTTTTGGCTGCTTCAAGTGTATTAGGGCTTATGTCTTCCACTTGTTCCTCCCCTGAAGCATTTACAGTAGTCATAGAAGGAGTAACCAGCCCTTGTACCAAAGAAACTAGAGGATCATCTTGACTTTTCCTCCCCTGAGCCTCAGGTTCTTCCTCTTCAGAGTCTGATAAAACCACATTTCTCCTTTTCAAAATCCCTTCCAGCTTCTTCACCTTCTTGACCAACTTCACAATAGCACTCCCCATTGTCAGCTTGGTTTGTTTGAGATCCGTTTCCAGGGTATCAATTCTTGATATCAACTGAGGAACTACTTGAAGCAAATCATCCACAGTCATCTGTCCTTGGGCATGTTCTTGTGGGGGTGAGAAGTGTTGGTGGGCAGGAGATGGCTCCTCAAAGGTGTGCCCAATTGGTTCAGGTTCAGTTTCAGGTATAGGTGTAGGTGTAGGTATGGATGCAGGGATAGGTGTAGGTGTAGGTATGGATGCAGGGATAGGTGGTGGAGATTGTACTGGTGGTGATGATGTAGATGGTACTGGAAGTGTAGATGATGATGGTTGAGATTGAGCCACAGCATGATGTTCTTTACCTGCATTTGGATTAGTAATAGCAACAAGTAATTAGCTGGCAATAGTTTCTTGGTGCCTCGGAAAAAAACCCCTTTTCATATTCCCAAAGATCTTTTTGGTCAGGGTCACAGCCAGATAAGGGTGTTTGTTTTCCGTTTGAATATCTAAAATCAGTTGCAGAAAACGAGGATACATCAAAAACTTCGTCTTGCTTTTCAAATTTGCCACCATACCATCAAAAATAAGTTTTGAAAAATTATAAACTCTATCAGTGGATAGACAAATCAAAGCAGTAGCAATATTGCTACCAAATTGATCCCATCCACCACTTTTAGAGCTTATACAGTGCAAAAGATAGTGGACTAAATATCTCCATTGGGGTGTGAAAAAACTTTTCCAAAAGGTGAAGGTTCCATCAGTAGGATACCCCATTTGCCCCATCCCCTCAAAAATTTCATCATTTGGCAACATTGTAATCCCTGTGGCATCTGCTAATTGAAGCTTATCTCTAATAGATGCCTCAGTGATTGTGTACCCTATGGTATCAATAGTTGCATGTATTTCTAGAGTCCCATCAGCTATAGTATTGGCAGTAGCAGTCTGCCAAAACTGTTTTACAAGGGAATCATAGATAGTTGGATTAGAAGTTAAGGCATACCTGAGGTTGGAACCTCAGAGAAAATCCACTATCTCAGCAAACCCTGCACTTTCGTCAGGCTTGCGCAAAAACATAAAACACTTCAAAAAACCCCACTTGATTGTGTTTGTCACAATATTTTAATTGGGCCATGAGACAAACGTATCAATAAAAAGGATGGATGTATACTTGGGTTTTGATGCGAGTGAGGTTGTAGATGCTGGTAACAAGACACTTGACTGTATTCGTTATAAAATTAAAGAAGATTTTTACTTTGCGAAAAGGAGATAGCAATAAAAAGATAAGTATGAAAGAGAAATCAAACTTTATCTATATATAGCTTCTCTGTTAACGACAATAGCGCCGTAAAAATCTGTAACGGTAACATTTAAACAGTGTTAAAGCAGAAGAAAGTCAATTTTCCCGCAACCAGCACTAACAATAACCTACCAGTATTAAAAATTACACTACCAGACTTAATTTTGGTCAACCAGAATTAATTAAGAATCAACCCGAATTAACTCTTTTTCAACCAGAATTAAGTATTTACTGAAGATTTACAAAAGCTAAAACCTTATCACGCCTGCCTTTCATCTGCACATCCATGCTATGCCTACAAAAATTAGTCTGAAACAAAGAAAAACATGCTGCAAGAGATTGTATAGACAAAATTAATGAAAACTAACTACCCGAATTAATACTGCTTAACTACCAGTATTAATATGACATGACTACCAGTATTAATTGAACTAACTAACAGTTTTAAGACTACTTAGCTTCAAGAATTAACAAACTATTCAACTAAGCCTCCCTTAATCCGGTAGCTATGGGTTTATCATACCAATGCTAACCACCAAGTAATTAAATCGTGGTCCATCAAAAGGTTTAGTCAACAGGTCAGCTACATTTAAGTCTGTATGAATTTTCTCCACACTAATGAGCTTCTTTTCATAACAATCTCTTATAAAATGGTGACGTATCTCAATGTGCTTTGTCTTTGAATGATATACTGGGTTCTTCACAATGCAGATTATGCTTTCATTATCAATGTGGATTTTGGTATTCATGAAATTGAAACCATAGTCCAGCAATTGATTTTGAACCCACAATACTTGTCTACAACAATTTGCAGCTGCTACATATTCAGCTTCAGTTGTTGAAGTAGCCACTATGGTCTGTTTCTTGCATTGCCATGAGATAAGTCTTTGTCTAAGAAATTGAAAACCACCTGTTGTGGATTTCTGTCAAGTTGACCCAACCATATTCACTAATCAGAGAATGCTTCCAAGTCTAAGGTGTGATCCCTTGGATACCTAAGCCAAAGTTTGGTTTTGACCTTAAGGTACTTGAGATTCTCTTCACAGCATTGGAGGTGTAATCTTTGGAGCTGACATAAAAACGTGAACAAACTCATACTACATCATCTATATCGTCTAGAGGTAGTTAAGTAACATGAGGGACCTATCATGGAGTCTGTACAACTGCACAGTCCACAACAATAGCTTTCCTCATCCTTTGTCTAGATCAACCTTGGTCTACATGGGTGTTTATAGCAGCTTTCACATTTACAAGTCAAATTCTTGAGTATCTCAAACTACATATTGTCCTGAGATTTTAAGATCCCTGCCTTGTTATGTTGGACTTTGTAATCACTAGGAAAAATGTGAGTTCACCAAGGAACTCATCTGAATCTGCTTTTCATTAAGCTTCAAATTAATCACAACCAAGACTTATTGGTAGATCCAAAAGTGTTATCATCAACATCACTTGAACGTGGATGTTCTTTTTGTCTCTTTTAATAAATAAAGTCTTGTCAATTGTGCCCCTCTTGTAACCATGCTTCTCTAGGAATGTTGATAATGTAGCATACCAAGCTCTAGGAGCTTGATGCAGTCCATACAAATCTTTGACCACCTTATAACCTTCTTAGGATGATCAGGATCAACAAAACCAGGAGGTGTATAAGACTAAACCTCTTCATATATAGGTCATACAGAAAGTCATTTTTACATCCATTGGTATACTTGACTCCATAAATGATGCAAAGGCTAAAAATAACTTGATGGCTTCTATTCTTGCCACAGGAGCAAAAACCTCATCATAGTCAATACCTTCTTCTTGTGTGTACCCTTGGGCTACCAATCTTTCCTTATTCCTTACAACTACTCCTCTTTCATCTCTTTTATTTTTGTAGACCCACTTTGTACCAATCACCTTCATTCCATGAGGTAGATCTACAAGAACCCATACTTGTTGTAGCTTGAACTGTAACAATTCATCTTGCATGGCTTGAACCCAACTGTCATCTTGTAGAGCTTCAACAATCTTTTTAGGTTCCTCCTGAGATAGAAAACAGGCAAACAAACAATGCTGTTGATCTTTGTGATTGTTTCTTTGCTGCTTTTGAATATAACTGAGAAGAGCATGAGCTCCTGATTTTTGCTGCACTCTGCTTCTAGTTTGCACAGCTGACTTAGGATCACCAAGTATTTGACTTTTTGGGTGAATATTATGAATCCTAAGTGTAGGAGTAGGACTGACTTCAATTTCTGTTGGTAAACTGTTGAAGTCAGTTATTAAACCCTCCTCATCATAAGATGCCTCATCAAAAATTCCTGTCTCAGACTTGTGAAAGATTTTGAGCTCTGGCATAGGTGAATCATCAAGATCAAGCCTACCAGTATTAACTGTCTGACTACCAGTATTAACTGAAGGAGTACTGATAGAGTTGTTTTCAGGTACTGTCCCTAAATGCTTTAGGGCAATTTCTTCCAACTCTCTTCTAAAAGCTTGAATCTTAGGATTATCTTCTAAAGTGTCAGTAGAGGAATCCTTCTTCTCTTTTTGAGGTTCTGTCAAGGTCTCCTCTTTCTTTGAATTTGTGGAAGATGTCCTTGATTTATCTTTTTCTTCAGGAATCTTTACAGCTGAAGGCACAACAATAAGCTCTACTTCCTCATCTTTTTCCTCAGAAGCATTTGAATTTGGAGTTTGTGAAGTACCTGCATTGTTAGTTACCTCTGAAGTACCTGCATGTGGATTAGCTTGATTCTCCAAAGAGACAGGTATATAATTCATAGAATCAGTAAGATAGTCAATATCAAACATCCATCTATACCCTACTCCTTTGACATTAGGTTTATCTTCAAGAAAATTAACATGCAGATTTACTTCTACTCTTTTGGTTACTAAATTATAAACCCTATAGGCTTTGCTATTGAGTGAGTAACCAACCAAGAATCCTTCATCAGATTTTCCATCAACTTGCAAGCACACTATGAGTATTAAAATGATAACTGACACCAAAAGGTCTTATGTTAGCTAATAATTGGTTGTGGCCAAACAAAAGCTCATTTTGGAGTTTTGTTTTGAGGTTTAGTCACTCTTACCCTATTAAAAATATAGCAAGCAGTAATAACTGCTTCTTCCCAAAAAATGGTTGGTAAGAGTGAATCTGCTAGTATAGTTCTAGCAGCCTCAATTAGGGTCCTGTTTATTCTTTCAGCAACTCTATTTTGTTGTGGAGTTCTGGCATTGCTATACTCTTGTTTTATTCCCTTGTTTCTACAAAATTCAAGCATATCTCTATTTTTAAATTTAGTGCCATTATCTGATCTAATGATTTTAACCCTATGACTAAGCTGGTTTTCAATCCGCCTAATAAAGGTCTGAAGAATGCCACTAGTTTCATCCTTAGAGGCCAAAAAGAATACCCAACTAAATCTGGTACAATCATCAGTAATTACAAGGCAATAACTTGCATGATTAATGCTTTTTACAGAAGTAGGACCAAAAAGATCCATATACAAGGTGTGTAATGGCTCAGCGATTAATCTTTCTAACTTAGCCTTGCAGGAGGCCCTGTGTTGTTTGTCTTTATGGCAGGCAACACAAGTCAAGAGATTGTATAGACAGAATTAATAAAAACTAACTACCCGAATTAATACTGCTTAACTACCAGTATTAATATGACATGACTAACAGTATTAAGACTACTTAGCTACGAGAATTAAACAAACTATACAACTAAGCCTCCCCTTAAATGTAGCTATGGGTTTATCATACCAATGCTAACCACCAAGTAATTAAACCGTGGTCCATCAAAAGGTTTAGTCAATAGGTCAGCTACATTTAGGTCTGTGTGAATTTTCTCTACACTAATGAGCTTCTTCTCAGTAAAAAGAACCTTATGCTGCTTATCAGATATTTGTGATATTAAGAAAAGGTTAAAATGCCCTAATTCTTTTACAAAAGACACACTATCAAAATCTAAATTACTAACTCTTATTTTTCCTTTACTAGATATGTAGCCTTTGCTACCTCCAAAGGTAACATATCCCCTATTGAATTCTTCAAAATCCTCCAGTTGATCCTTGTTACCTGTCATGTGCCCTGAGCATCCACTATCAAATATACATCTATCTACCATGTTCTTCAGTGGATGTTCCTGCACATGAAAAAGAGAAATTAGTTTCTCTTAGGGACCCAGGCCTTTACAGGCTTGGGTCTGCCTTGTGGACCTTTAGCATTCATAGTTCTAATAAAAGTTGGTCCACTGTTACAATTGGAGTTTGGTCTAGAGATCCTCCAATTATAACTTTCCGAGGTCTTAACAGCAGATCCCTAATTTCCCTTTACAGCATTAGAATGAGACATTTGTGTTGTAGTTTTTGCAAAAGGGTCTTCTTACAGATGAATGTGATTTTGAAAAATCCCTTCTTTGATTAATGTAATTCATTTGTGGTCTTTTGGGACTAAAACTGTTTAAGATCTTGGTAGGTACTGGCTGTCTAGATCTAACAGTATTAATATTAGAACTAACAACATTAACTCTAGGCCTAACAGAATTAATATTTGTCCTACCAGTATTAATATTAGGCCTAACAGAATTAATATTTGGCCTACCAGCATTAAGTTGTACTGATCTAGGAACAAATTTATTAAAGTGATTGACCCTGTTTACATTTGTCCATACTGGTTTTGCCATCCCATTATCAGTATTTACAACCCTCTTAACCTCAGCTTCTCTTGCCTTTTTCTTTTCATAATAGTCACAATCTTTAATCAAATGACTTAGACTACCACAAACAAAACATTTCTTCTTTGTGAAAGAGTATCCTTCCCCTAGTTCTCTTTCCATCATAGCATTCCAATTCTTCCGGTTAACTTTAGGTGTTGCTTGATCTTTGATTGGTTGCCTAGGAGTTTTTATGTTTGAGACACAACTAGGTTCAACTTCTTTTGATTTTGGAGCAGACACACTTGTTTTGTTTGTTGTTATAGGTGTAGACACATACACTTCTGAAGGTACTCTTGAGATCTCTGATTCAAGATCAACAGAATGTTCAGAGGAAGTTCCAATAGATCCTGCACTGTCATTAGATTGACAGGTAGAAAATTCACTGGATCTATCATCTGATACACTAGGTTCTGGCTCTTGGGGTCCCTTTTTACCATAAACATACAAAGACTCATCAATTTCTTCTTGTGGTGAAGGAGTATAATCTCCACTTAAGGGATGTGGTACACCCTTAAAATCATTAGTCTTAGTAAATCTACTGTACAAGGGTTTTCCAATTGAATCCTCTTTTGAACACTTAAACACAGAAAAGTTCATTTCTTCCTCATAACTTAGAACCTCATTGTTTGATTGTATTTCAAATCCTAAGCCAACTTTACTATTTGAACTCATGCCAGAATTAATTAATCTCCAAAGATTCTTGGAAGAATCTTTCCATGTATCTAATGTTTTCTGCAATTGTTCCTTTTCTTTTACAGCTTTCATTCCTATTCTCCTATATCTTTTAAGCTTTTCATCTTTTTCATATATTTCATTAGCCTGGAATGTAAGCTTTTCATTTAGAGAAAGTTGCTGTTTTTGAAAAGTAACAAGTTGAGCTTCTAGTTTCTTAACAGCTTGACTATATGCAAGTATTGTGTTTTGATCACTAAATGACTTCATTTTGTTCATCACACTAGTAGTGTTATGAGTATTGTAATTAGTCAATGCCAGGTTTTAGAACACAACGTAATTACCTCATTACTTGAGCTGATGGCCATAAGTCGCATTGAGTTGTCTCTTCAACTCGCATTATGTTCTCCCTAATTGACAAATCCCCATTCATCCATTACAGCAAGACCATCTGATCCTTATCTTGCTTCCCAGCATCTTGATGGTGTTAAATGAGTCTTTTTTCTTTCCATAGGTGTCCCCTTTGCGTACATTCCACTAGGCAAAGTGTACAGTGTTGTGACAATTGAGCATCAAGCTTCTTTTTATCAAAGGCCACACATGTAATTTTCATCCTCCGAACTCTTCTTCCTGTTTTCTTATAGAATTTCTTCATTCGAATAGCAATCATTGCTATCTGCCAATTTATGTCCATCTCTTCAATGTCTACATCATCAATTTGTTCCAGATCTTCATGAAGCAAAACTCAGTCCTCTGATTGTTTGGCAAAGAGGGAATAGATAACTTCATCAGCAAAACCAGCAAGAAATTCTTTTTCAGGAAGATTGGTTGAAGAAGTAGAAGGAATGCAAGTACTGTAGGTACCAGTAAAACCAGACTTAACTTTATTAGTGCTGCTTTTGCTTTGTGAAACAAAAGCAACATTTTGAGCACTTGAAGATGTTTTTGAGGCACCTTGAATTTCCTGCTCAAAAACTCTAAGGTTATTGTACAAATCATCAATAGATAAAGTGTCAACCTCTGGTTTAGTTCTCATAGTCATTGCCAGATTAGACCATGCTGCGGGCAAAGATCTGAGAAACTTATGATTTGCATCCTCAGTTGATACTTCGCAGCTCACATGAGCATCCAACTGAGAACAAGTACTGTTGGATATCTGTCATATCCTTTTTATAACCCGTTGTACTGGATATTTTAAATGCTTCAAAAAATGTTGTTTGAAAACAGAATTTATGCATTTCTTTGAATTTGCATTTCCACCAAACCTAGTTCTGATGGCTTCCCAGATTTCTTTTGCAATCGTCCATTGCCATGAACCTTCTAATATGCTCCTGGGAATAGCCATCAGCAGGATAATTAGTTTTAGCCTTCATTTCCTTTTCATGCTTGTATTTCTGCAGCCATGAACACTTACCTTTAGTAATGGCTTGATCTTATTGCATTGGGTATTTGATAGATGTTTAAACCTTGGATTTCATCACGCCATTTGGTAAGTCACGCTAGCATTACCATTGTGGATAGTGATTAACCCATCAAACCTTCTTGCTTCCATACATGAAGCTTCGCAGAATGGTTCTCTAAAAATGACATCTCCTATGTCTTGATCTCGGTAGCCATCCATACTATCCACTACTGCAAAATGAGTTACAACAGAAAAATTTCCAACAAATATAGGTACATTTATAAAAGCTCCAACTACGTTCTTTCCTTTGTATTCAACTTTGTCCTTCATTATAGAATTATAAAACTCTCGAGACATCACATTAACGGATAAAAGTGGGAAAAAAATTAGCATTTACATGTTTAAAAACTATCATGCATGAAAATCTTAAGTTGTAGGCACAATCAATATGGATCTTCCGGTCAAAGTCACAAAAACTAGGATACTCGTCAAAACTTTCATTATTCCTAGTCCTGATTATGTCAATCATGGGCTCATTAATTACCTCCCCTTCCTTAATGGTGGGCATTAAATCATCAACTTGATCTCTCCTAAGTTCTAATGGTACATTAAGATTATTTAATTTGATGTAATCTCCATATAAAGGGTCTAATGATCTATTTAACACCAAAGTCTCTCCCATTAACCTAGCTTCTAAATCAAGTTCCATACGTTCTCCTAAGCCTAACATGTAGACCCTCTTAATCAAACTAATAGCAGGTTTCATACTTTTAAAAATAGTTTTCTCATCCCTTACCCTCAAAGTAATCTTTCTTTTGAACACATCAATCTTAGCGTGGGCGGTAGACAAAAATGGTCTTCCGAGGATCAAGGGCACTTTGACATCCTTGAGCATATCTAGTATTATGAAGTCTACGGGGAAAACAAACTTACCAATCCCTACTAGTACATTCTCAGCTATTCCCTTTGGATATTTCATTGTCCTATCTGCTAATTCAACCATCAACTTAGTGTGAGCTAATTCGCCTAAACCTAAGTTAAGGTAGGTCAAGAAAGGCATGACGCTTATGCTAGCTCCTAAGTCAGCAAGGGCATTATCAAAGCACACATTATTAATATAGCAATGTAAAGTGAAACTTCTTGGGTATTTCTCCTTTTGGGGTATGGAATTATCGATATGTGAAGCTCCATATGTGTTAGCTTCCAAGAATTATGGTATATACGACCCTTTCTTCTCATCACAACAATAATCATTTAACGACTTAGAAATGGAATAGTCATTCGTCTTGACTCGAACATTAGCTTACTATTCTATTAGGCCGATACGACGTATTAGGATGATCCGATATAGCGTATCGGTGTCATATCAGCTTCAACAGTAGTCGAGATTAACTTGACATGATCCCTCAGGTTTGTTTAAGTAGAGCTAGGTAGACTTCCAAATCATCTTTCCTGTAGTAACTTGCTCATTTGCCTGATTTGAATCTCTAAAGTTTTAATCGAAGCTCCTTGGTTTTTGATGGCAGCGTCAGTGGAAGCTCAAATTTCCTTGATCAAGTTGGATTTTTCTTCATGTCTCTTTGCCGATTCACACATAAATTTGCTCAATGACTCTTCCATTGATTGTCTTCATTCTTGATACAAAGGATTTGCATTGTTTCTTTGGTAGAATCCCAGAGTTGTTGCTCTATATTTCCCTCCTTGTTAGGAGGGTGCACCAAACTAAGTATAATAGGCTTCTTCAAGGGTTTTACCTTCTTCTTTGAGTGGACAGTCTTTGGTGTAGTGGGGTCCTTTACATTGTTTACATCCCACTTGGGCAGCATAAACCTTTTCATTTACCTTCTTGATTTCTCTTCCAAGATCGTTGAGTTGAGCTTAAATTGCAGCCAATCCATCAGAAGTTTCAGTACTTCTTATCCTAGATGTTCCATTATGCCACTTTTGAGAATATTTTGCCATCTCTTGGATGGCTACTTTTGCATCGGCAGATGTCTTAGTTGGTATGGCACCTTTTGAATCAAGAATTTGTCTAGTTGGAATATCCAATCCATTGTAAAATAAGATCATCTCCTGCATTTCCATCAAGTAGTGTTGAGGACATTTCATCAGGAGTTCTTTAAATCTCTCCCATGCTTGGTAACTATTTCATCGGGTTCTTGCTGAAAGTTGTTGATCTCCTCCATTTTCTTTGTAGTTCGAGCAGGTGGGCAATACTTGCTTAGAAACTTTGTCTTTAGATCTTCCCAAGTTTTAATCGAACCAGACAATTCGTTTCTTAGCCAACAACTCGCGGCTCCAGTTAGGGACATAGGGAAGACTCGAAGCATTATTTAGTCTTGAGTCATATTAGGAACATGGAATAAGTCAACAATCTCTAGAACTTTCTCAATGTGTTCGTTCGCATCTTTATGATCCGAACCGCTGAAGGTGTTGTCTCGTAGTTCCTTAAGAAATTAGCATTTTAGTTCAAAGTGATCTTTGTCATTGATTTTAGGCCTAGCAATGCCCAATCCATAGTCAGCTCGGGTTTTGCTCATGTATTGTTCCATGGTTTCCGCAACTTCTTCTTTAGAATTCTCTTCTAGATCAGAAAATATATTGTATTTAGGAGATCTTGATTCGTCAAGACTTAGTGTCTGGAATAGCTTCCTAGATGATCGAAATTCTTGTTCTAGCTCCTTGAAAGGCGTTAATAGTTCCTTTGTTGAACTCCTTGTCATGCACTACCTGAAACAAAGGATAAACAATCAATAGGATAGGCTTGGAAGAAAGAAAACACATATATACAGAAATTGATGCGAAAAACTAGCTCTGTTACTATATCAGACGATCGATGGGCTGTATTCAATTGATCTGAATACGCCGTATCAATCTATTGAATGAATCCGTTGTATTGGATAAGAAAGTTAGATACGCCGTATCCAATTAGAGTGAATACGCCGTATCAAGTTATCGACCAGAACAGTGTATAAAAAACAATTTAAGCAAACAAAACAATCTCACAAATAAAACAAGCAAACAATTAAAAACAAATATTTAGAATTTTACAAAATTTTACACTAATCTAAATTACACTAATTAATCTAAATTACACTAATCCTAGGGGTTAAGTTAATCTAATGTTAAAACCTAAAATATTAAATAAAATTCAAGATTAAAATTCACTCCTCGGCAACGGCGCCAAAAACTTGATTGTGTCGTCGTATAGGTGTAGTTTAAGATAGTTCAAGTTTTAAATTTATATTTTGCCGACTTTACCTAAAATAAAACGTTAACAAACAGTGTACCCGGTCAGATGGAGTTTCGTGGTAAGTAGGGTGTCGATCACTAAGAGCGAGAACTAATCTTTTATTTTATCAATATTTTGGTTAACTAAACTAAGTTAATTTAAACTATGTCAATTCTATTCAATGTTAAACCTATGCTAAACCTATGTTAATCCTAATTCTAATGGATAGGGAGGGTTTCAGCCTGAGAGACTGGCACAGGTTTGTAGTGACTTAGATCAATTTATGACACAATAACATACGCAAGCAAACAGATAAAAGATAGAAGAGCGGTCTAGCCAAATATAAAAAAACTTTATTAACCACGATTAATCCAATTAGAATGTTGGTTTGTTTATTTAGTGCAATGAATACTTATCTCGAGGCGGCATATCATTCTTAAGACTTAGGCGTTACTTCTTCCTAAGACCTAGACACGTAGAATTCTGTCACAATTAAACGCATCCGCATAAAGCATCCTATTTGCTAATTATAATCTGTCTTAGGGATTAAAGCAATGGTGATCTTGTTAAACCCTAGCTCATAGAGACTTTACCCACTTACTCCTTAATGGCAATTTATGTACTAGTAGTCCACTGGCCAAGTCTTTACCAATTGATTAAGAATGTACTCGTTGATCCCAAGGGTCACATGTCGGTCTAACTAAGCTCACTAATCTAAAGGCGAAGATAGGTCATTATCTGTGATCCTATTGGTCTAGATATATAAATCACTATATGAAGAGCCATCCTGGCATCTAGCTAACGTGGTCGGTATCAATAGATCTAGTTGAATGATAGGTCGCATACAAAAGCACGTAAACAAGTATAAATTGATAAATATAAACAAGCAATCAACGATAAATAAAGAATTCGAGATAAACAAACCAAACATTCAAATCTTCATAATAATGGCTAATACCCAAGGGTATTAGCCCTCAAACGTCATAATCAATACAAGAGTAATAATTCAACCAAGGTAAACTAACCGAGTTAAACGAAGGATACCAAAAATCGAATGATTACTAGAGTATAGGAGATTACAAAGTGTTTCCTATGGAATTAGTAGTTGTACTTGACCTCTTCTGCTCTTCTTGTATTCTGACTTTTGTGGTTAAGGTATCAAAAATATGATCAAGCACACTAAAAACCTATTTTTAGGTTTTCTATTTATAGGGTCTGGAATTTGTTCGATACGGCGTATCGAGTGAGATGGATATGGCGTATCGGGGGTTTCTTGGAGTAGGGACTACGTTCGGTATCTTCCAGAATATTTTATTACTTTATATTGAATATGGCGTGTGGAGTTCCTCTAGATACGGCGTATTGGTCTTTGAGTCTTCCTGGTATCTTATGAAGTGCAGGCATAGATAAGATGTATCTTCCTTGATGGATACGGCGTATAGGGTGTCAGAACAGTAATCTTCAAATGTCTTCGTTTAAGCTCCATAATGCGTGCTTTTTTGCTAATCTTTACCAAGTACTCCATAATTACTGCAATTCTCAAATACAAACGATTAAGTAACAATTCTTGCAATAATCATACAAAATGGGTTATTTACATAGGATAAATGATGCTATAAAAGTAACGTTATTTGATGTCATCAACTGTCCAGATCTTTACCCAAGGAATCAGAACGTTATTTGTTGATCCTAGGTCACCTGCTAGTCCAACTTGTTCACTAAACCAGAGGCAAAGACAGGTCAATATTTTTGATCCTATTGTTCTAAACATATAAGTTGCAATATGGAGAGCTATCCCGGCATCTAGTCTACTTGGTTCGTTTTCTAAATCCAGTTGAATGATAGGTCGCATACTTAAGCACATAAACGAGTATAAATTGATAAACATAGAGCATACAAAACTTATAAGACGCAATCGAGATATGCATAAACCAAACGTTAAATTATCATAAATAGCCAATAACCATTATAACGAATACAAATGTCATAGAAGAATGATTAAGGTAACCTAACCAAGTTAATGAATGATACCAAAAACCGAATGCGTATTTAGAGTATAAAAATTTACAAGGGTTTTCCTATGGATTAAAGGGCATTGCGAGACCTTTGTAGCTTCCTTTCTCTTCTAAAAATCGAACCTGGTGGTTAATGCCTTCTTCTCAGTCTTCGGTATATTTTTTTGCACACTAAATTCGTATTTAGGTCTTGGTATTTATAGCCTCTAGAATTCAGTTGATACGCTATATTGGAATACTCAATATGATGTATTGGGGTTTTCTTAGAGTGGGGACCACGATAAATATCTTTTAGAATCTTTCATGAACCGCCAGTGGATACGGCGTATGAGTCTTCTTGGATACCGCGTATTGGTCTTTATATCTTCGTAGTTGCTTGTTAAGTTCAGGCGTAGATACGCCGTATCTTCCTTGATGGATACGACTTATTAGATGTCAGATCAGCAGATTCTTGATTTCTTGTCTAAGCTCCAAAATGCGCGTCTTTTAGTTAAACTTCACCAATTTCTCGATATTTACTGCAAATAATAAATATAAGCAATTAAGTACCAATTCATGCATAAAATAATATAGAACGAGCAATTTAGCTGGGATAAATGATGGTTTAAAATAGACATTATTTGATGTTATCAATCATCCCCCCACTTGAATCCTACTTGTCCTCAACCTCTAAATACACGTTCGGTTTTTGGAATCGTTCATTATTGTTTAGTTTACCTTAATCGTTCATCTATGACATTTGTATAGTTACAATGTCTATTGGCTAATACCTTTAGGTATTAGCCATG
>BQNB010000658.1:27500-33441 GCA_026074375.1 Tanacetum coccineum | reverse complement strand
GAGGAGGTCAGCGATAACATACTTATACCCAATTACACAAAGAAAATTTCATTTTATAAGAGTCGGTTTTAACAAAAGTTGGCTAAAAAACATCTTGATTTGTTTTAGGTTGTAGATGTGTGTCCAAATCATTTAACTCTATGTAATTACCATAAGTTGGGTCGAATGATTCATCATCCTCTCCTATAATCTTTGAATCAAGACTTTTTATGACAAAGACCCTTTTGATTATGCTAGTGGCGGGCTTAATACTTTTAAAAACAAGTTTTTCTTCCCTGACCCGTAAAGTAATCTTCCTTTTGAAGACATCAATCTTGGAATGGGCAGTTGACAAGAATGGTCGTCCGAGGATTAAAGGGACGTCGTCATCCTCGGGTATGTCCAAGATGATAAAGTCTATAGGGAAAATAAATTTGCCTATCCTTACTAGCACATTTTCGGCAATACCCCTTGGTTGTTTTATGGTTCGGTCAGCCAGTTCGATGGTCAACCTAGTGTGAGATAAAATTCCTAGACCAAGGTTGGTGTAGGTAGAAAATGGCATAACGCTCACACTTGCTCCTAGGTCGACAAGAGCTTTATCAAAACAGATATTATGAATAAAACAAGGTAAAGTAAAGCTCCCTATGTCTTTTTCTTTTTGAGGCAAGGTGTGATCCAGAATCTTCACATCTTGTGCCTCTCTCCAATCATCACAGCCAAAGTTCAGCAGTCGTCCTGGGAAAGGGACTGTTTCAGACAATATGCTCCTGTGCTGTGTGCCCGATACGGCGTATAGACCACATCTGATACGGCGTATCCTAAAAAATCAGCTTTAGCAGTTGAGATCGATTTGACTTGGTCTCGAGGATTTGTCTCCATAGAGCTGGGTAGGCTTCCAAATCCTCTTTCTTTTAAGACCTTGCTCATCTGTCCGATTTGTATTTCCAAGGTTATAATTAAAGCTCCTTGATTTCTTATTGCTGCATCTGTAGAAGCTCAGATCTCTTTGATTATGTTTGAGTTTTCTTCATGCCTTTTAGCTGATTCTGCCATGAATTTGGTCAGTGATTCTTCCAGGCTTGGTCTTCGATCAGGGTACGAAGAGTTTCCATTGTTTCGTTGGTAGAATCCTGGCCCTGCTGCTCTATATTGTCCTCCAGGTTGATAGGGTGCACCGAACTGTGTATAATAAGCTTCTTCTAAAGTTTTCCCTTCTTCCTTTTGTGGACAATCCTTTGTATAGTGTGGTCCCTTGCATAGTTCGCATCCGACCTGAGCAGCGTACACTTTCTCATTTACTTTCTTTATTTCTCGTCCGAGATTGTTGAGTTGGGCTTGGATAGCAGCAAGCCCGTTAGAAGTTTCAATACTTCTGGTTCTTGAAGATGTTTCATTGTGCCATTTCTGGGAGTATTCAACCATTTCTTGGATGGTTATTTTAGCATCAGCGGTAGTTTTGGAAGGTATGGCACCCTTTGAGTCCAGAATTTGTCGAGTTGGAACATCGAGCCCATTATAAAACAAGATGACTTCCTGCATGTCGGTTAAGTAATGTTGATGACACTTTATTAGAAGTTCTTTAAATCTTTCCCATGTACAGAAAAGGCTTTCATTGGCTTCCTGCTAGAAGTTGTTAATTTCCTCCATTTTCTTTGTGGTACGGGCAGGTGGATAGTATTTGTTTAGAAATTTGGCTTTAAGA
The DNA here is from genome assembly GCA_026074375.1 of Tanacetum coccineum. Lineage (NCBI taxonomy): Eukaryota > Viridiplantae > Streptophyta > Magnoliopsida > Asterales > Asteraceae > Tanacetum > Tanacetum coccineum. The sequence goes on along the minus strand of BQNB010000658.1, from coordinate 31,757 downwards.
ATTTCCCAAGTTGTAATCGATCCTGATGGCTGGTTCCTTAGCCACCTGCTTGTGGCTCAGGTGAGAGATACATGGAAGGCTCGAAGCATGATTTGATCTTGAGTTACTTTTAGGATGTGAAATAAGTCAACAATCTCTAGAACCTTCTCGATGTGCTCGTTTGCATCTTCACGTTTCTGAGCAATGAAGTATTATCACGGAAGTTCTTAGAAATTGCCCCTTTGATTCAAAGGGAGATAGGGTGTCTGGGTTGATGGTTGCGGCCAGTGACGCAACGCCCGTAATTCTCTCAGGTTTTGCTCATATACTGCTCCATTATTTCCGTCATTGTTTCTCTTACTTCTTCCTTTGATTGTTCCTCGATGTCATAATTTCTTTTTGGGGGATTCGAACTTTGGCGAATTTGATTCTATGAGACTTGGTGTATCGAAAAGCCTCCTCCTTGAGGAAAATTTTTGTTCTGGGTTTTCAAAAGGTGAAAGTAGCTCCTTTGTAGAACTTCTTGTCATACACTACCTGAAACAAATGACAATAAATCAGTAGGATATGTCCTGATGAGAGAAATCAAATATAAGATCGAAACAAATGGATTTTTGGTCTGCTACTTTGTCAGTTGAAAGATACGCCATAGTCAATTAGTTTGAATACGCCATATAGGTATGTTGAATGTCAGTACGCCATATTCAGTTTTAAAATTTCGCAGTATTGTTAGAAAAACAGATACGTTGTTTTAGACTGTAGAATTTAAACGTTGTTTGGGTTATTGTAGGTTTGATAGACTGTATCCAATGTGGATTACAGCGTATAGGTAGATCAGTCAGAATAGTAATACTATTTAAAAAGATAATTGCTAGAATTCAAACAATCAATTTTAACACCATAATGCGAATAAAATACAAACAGAATTAAATATTTAGAAATAACTAACTAAATTAGTATGGTTGAAATACTAATAAGAATAAGAGTTTAATTAATTCACTCCCGAACTTAGCGGCGGCTTAAAACTGATGTGCTGTCGTGTAGGGGTAAATTATTTGATAATACAAATTTTTAAATTTATATTTTAGTCGACAACTAAAAACAACATTCATACGAGAGTGTACCTGTCAGATGGAGTTAGCGGGGTAAGTAGGGTGTCGAAAACTAAGAGTGGGAGAACGATTTAAATCCTGATAATTTATCAGTAGTTTAATTAGTCTATATACTGGGTTAAACTAGGCTATGTTAGTTGTCTAATGATAAATATGGGGTTTTAGCCTGAGAAGACTGGCATTGGTTTTGGTGGATAACAAATATCATTTTCATTAGTCCAATAAAACATAAAGAAGAAGATTAGAAGATAGTAAGTGGTACAAGCAAATGAATAGAAAATTGTATTAGCCATATTAAATCATGGTTCAATGCTGGTTTGTTTTTAGTGCAAGGAATTTACTTATCTCAAAGCTGGCTATCATTCTTAAGTTTAGGCGGGACTCAACTAAGACCTAGACAGATTATCCTGTCATATATTAACGCCATCTGCATAAAGCATCCTTTAGTTTATTATATCTATTTAGATAATTAAAACTGTTCATGTTGGTGACCTTGTTAAAACCCTAGCCCAACGGGACTTCACCCACTTATTGTTTGACGATGTTTTATATAATGGTAGTCCACTATTATAATCTTTATCATTCAACTAAGAGCATGATTGCTGAAACATAAATGGGTCACCTACCGGTCCAACTAAGCTCATAATTTAAAGACAAAGACGGAAAGTTATTTGTGATATTATTGGTCCAGGTTGTAATATGATACACGTATGGAGAGGCTATCCCGTGTTTTATAGATTACGGTATCTAGTTGTATACCGTGCCTTGCAGGGTCATGCGTAAAAATGAACCATTTTTCTTTCATAAGAGTGGATATAAACTGTTGTTTGTGCGAGTTTTCGGGCACTGTTGAAGTCGAGTTATATATGTATAACATTTGTTGTCGAATCTACTTGCGGGCTCCTATGTGTTTGACATTTTGATTTTGACAGTTTAAAGAGTGGCTAATATATTTGGTTATGTTTTTGTCTGGTTATAATGAATCTGTGCCATTGTTTCGCGACGTGTACCAAAGATAAATATTTTTTTTTAGGGAAAAATCGTAACAATTTTGAACCTGAAAATCGTTTTAAGTACTTACTAATAAAAGGCATAAACAACCGCGTTGACTAGTCGGTCAAAATTTTCTAAAAAAATTATAAATTTGCACATTTATTTTTATGTCCTATTTCCTTTGTTAGTTTGTAGGGTATTTGTGATGAGGTTTTTACTTTTCGCATTTTTGTGGTTTGAGATTAAAATTTGTACTTTATAGTTTGATTTTATGTGCATTTTAGTTATTAATCATTATTTTTTTTGTTGCGACTTACTTTATTTCCATATCAAATTTAAAAAATGTAATCATCTTTTAATTTTTTAGGCAATTAGAGGCTTCTTTTATATTTTTTTTGTTTTTCGGTTACCTTTGTGTTGGGTTGTTCATTTCAAGTCATATTTCAATTTTCAGCCAATATACGCACATCTTCATGTCAGACATTGAATCTATTAAAAACTTAAAATTCTTACATACTCGTACTTAAAAAACTCATAGATTTCAGCTTCATCACCTTGGTCACATTCCTTTTCCATAGTTCCAAACTATTATTTTATGAGTCGTTGATAAAATTCATTTAAAAAAAAGTAAATTTCACGTGTAAAAACTCAAAAACTGTAAACTCAACATATTCTTGTCGATAAGTTTCATAAACTAATAAATTATTATTATTACAAAGATTTAGGATAAAGAATTTGTTAATTTTTTCTTTGAGTCTTAATTTTTTTTTTTTTTTTTCTTTTTTTTTCTAATTTTTACACACCATGTCATCCATACCTTAACTTTCATATCATTCATACACTACTTGGATATTTTTCAACTTCCTCCACATTAATCACGACAACACAAATACTGCGGGGTAAACAACAAAAATCACTAAAGGACTAAAGCTTACTAAAACAAATAAAGTAATATACCAACACTAACATATAACAAACCACAATAAATACAATTGAAAAGTGTCCATAAATGCTACTAGTTTGCAAACCCAAAACATAACACTATCCCACTCACTACCAAATCATAAAAAAGTTGGTAACCGAGATTCATGCGAAGAAACACCTAACAAAAGCTAAAAAGGTTAAAATAAAAAATATTTTAAAAAAAAAAATAAAAAAAAATAAAATAAAATTTTATATTAATAAAAGTTAAAATAATTAAAAAATGTAGATAAAGAATAAATAAATAAATAATATAAATAAAAATAAAATAAAATTAAAAAATTTAAATAATATATTAAAAATTAAATAAAAAATAAAATAATAATAAAGAAAATAAAATGAATTAGAAAAAAAAAGATTATAAAATAAATAATAATCTAGTAAATATAATAATATTAAATTTAAGAAATGAAAAAAATAATTTAAAATAAATAATAAAAAAATAATAAAATAATTAATTAAAAATAAAAGTAGAAAAATAAAAAATAATAAATAGAAAATTAATAAATAAAAATTAAGATAGGAGCAAAAAAAAAAAAAATAAGAAAAATTAAAAAACAGTATTATAAAAAATAAAAAAAAAATCAAAATAAATTAAATTTTATAAAAAAAAAAAAATATTTATAATAAAAATAAATAAAAAAAAAAAACATTAATATAAAAAAAAATAAATAAAAATTAATAAAATATAAGAATTAAAAAAAATATACCAAAAAAAAGAAATAATTGATATTTTTTTAAAAAACAAATAAACAATAAAAATAAAATAAAAATAAAAATATGTAAAAACTTTTAAAATAATAAAAATTAAAAAACCAATTTAAAAATAATTATAAATACAAAAAAAACAATTGTAAGAAGAATAGAAAAAAAAGAATTAAAAAAAAAAATAAAAAATTCAAAAATAAAAAATACAATATAATTATAAGAAAATAAAAAGAAAATGAAATAATTAATAAAAAAATATAAAAATAACCCGATTATGTTTATATAAAAAAAAATAATATAAAAAAATAAATATTAAAAAGAATAAAAATGACATTAAAAAAAAAAAAAAAGTAAAATGTTAAAAGTAAAAATAAAAATTTAATTTAATATTAATTAAAAAAAAAAACAAATATAATAAAGATTATAATTTAAAAATTAGTTAGATAAAAAATAAAAAAAATAAAAAAAAAAAATAAAAAAATTT
>BQNB010000658.1:0-22500 GCA_026074375.1 Tanacetum coccineum | reverse complement strand
AAATTAAATTAAAAAATATTAAATTTTCAAAAAAAATAATAATTTAAAATAAAAGAGATATAATTAAAAAAATAATAATAAATTAAATAATAAAAAATAAATAAATAATAAAAAATAAAAAAATTAAATATAAATTAAATTAAATAAAAATAAAACTTAACAATAAAAATATTTAAATGAATAAATGAATGATTAAAAAAAATCTAAGAATTAAAAAAAAAAATAAATAACAAAAAAAAATAATAAATTAAAGATAAACAATACAATATAAAAAAAAAAAACAATAAAAAACTCTCTCTATAAAATAATATTAAAAAAAACATAAAAAAAAAAAATAAAAACAAAAAACAAAACTAATAAATAAAAATAAATAGAAAAAAAAATATAAATAAACATAAAAAAAAACATCAAAACAAATAAAATAAACAAATAAAAAAAAAAAAAGTAAAAAAATATATAAAATAAAAAAAAAAAAAAATTAAAATAAAAAAATATAAAAAAAAATATTAAATCAAAAAATATCAATAAAAAAATATAATATAAAAATAAAAAAAAAAAAATTATAAGAAAATAAAAAATATCTTTAAAAAAAAATTAACGTAATATGATTAATAAAACAAAAAAACAAAGAATAAAAATTATATAATTAAAAATAATAAAAAAATAAAATAATATAACAATAAAAAATTAAATAAAAAAAAAAAAAAATTAAAAAAAAAAATAAAAATAAAATAAAATAAAAAAAATAAAAAATAAAAAAATAAAAAAATAATAATAATAAAAAATAAAAAATAATATTACATAATAAGAAAAAAAATTAAATTAAATTCAAAAAAAAATTATAACAAAAAAAAAAAACCAATACAAAAAATAAATATAAAACATAAAAAATAAATTTAAAAAAAACATAAAAAAAAAAAAAATAATAATAAATTTAAATAAAATTAAAAACACAAATAAAAAAATAATAAAAATAATAAAAAAAAAAAATAATTAAAAATAAAACTAAATAAAAATAAAAAAAAAAACTCAAAAAAAAAAACAAAAAAAAATAAATTAAAAATAAAAAAAAAAAAAAAAAAGTTAAAAAAAAAAAAATAAAAAAAAAAAAATAAAAAAAAACTCAATAACAAAAAAAAATTAAAAAAAATAATTAATAAAGAAAAAAAAAATTAAAAAACATAAAAAATAAAAAACAAAAAAAAAATAAAAAAAGATAAAAAATAATTATAAAAAATTTTAAAAAAAAAATATAAAATTAAAAAAATAAATCAAATATAAAAAAAAAATAAAGAATAAAAAAAAATTAACAAAAAAACAATATAAAAAAAAATTTAACAAAACATCATTAATTAAATTAAAAAAATGAAAAAAAAAAATCCAATAAATATAACATAATATTAATTAATAAAAAAATAAAAAAAAAAAAAAATAACAAAATATAACTAAAAAAACAACAAAAAAAATAAATAAAAAAAAAAATAAAAAAATTAAAAAAATATATATAAAAAAAAAAACAAAAAATTAAAAAAAAAAAAAAAATAGAAAAAAAAATTAATAAAATTAAAAAAAAAATAACAAAAAATAAAGATAAAAAAAAAAAAAAAATCATAATTTTAATAAATAACAAAAAAAAAAAAATAAAAAAAACCAAAAAAATTGAATATAAATATTAAAAATAAAAAATAAAAAAAAAAATAAAAAAAAAAAAAAAAATATATAAACCTAAATTATAAATAAATAAAAAAAAATATTAAAAAAAAACAAAAACATAATAAAAATATAAAAAAATAAAAAAAAAAATAAAATTTAAAAAAAAAAAAACAAAATTTAATCAAAAAAATTTAACATAAAACAAAAATATAATTTAACAAATTTCAAATAAATAAAAACATACAATATTAAATAAAAAATAAAATAAAAATAAAATGAATAAAAATTAAAAATAATTTAAAATAAAAAAAATAATAATAAAAATAAAATAAAAAATTATTAAAAAAAAATTAGAAAAAATGCATAAAAAAAAAAAAAAAAAAATAATAAAAAAAAAAAATAGAAAAATAAAAAATTAAAGAAATCAAAAAAAAAAAAAGAAAAAAATAAAACAAAAAAAACAAAAAAAAAACTAATCAAATAAAAAAATTATTAAAAACTAAAAATTAAATAAAAAAAAAAATAAAAAACTAAAATAAAAAAAAAAAAACAAAAAATAAAAAAAAAATAAACAAAAACCTAAAAATAAAAAAATTTAAAAAAAAATATAAAAATTAAAAAAAGCAAAAATAAAAAAGAACAAAAATAAAAATATAAAACAATTAAAATTAAATAAAATTAAAACCAAAAAATAAAAAATAAATAAAATAATTAAAGCAAAAAAAAATATACAATAAACAAAAAACAAAATATAAACAAATATATAACAAAAAAAAAATTAAATATAAAAATAATTAAATAGTAAAAAATATAAAAAAAAAAAATAAGTTACAAAATTAAATAAAAAAAAAATAAAAAAAAAATTTAAAAAAAAAAAAAAAAAAAAAAAAAAAAAAACAAAAATAAAAAAAAAATATAAATTAAAAAAAAATAAATAATTAATATATAGAAGAAAATAAAAAAAATAATAAAAAAAATTAAATTAATCATTAAAAAATAACAAAAATAAAAACAAAAAGAAAAAAAATTAATAAAAAAAATTAAAAATAAGAAAAAAATAAAAATTAATAATACCAAACCACCAAAAACAAAAAATAAAAAATAAAAATATTACAAATAAACATTAAAAATAAATATTATAAAACAAAAAAAAAAAAAAATTACAATAAGAACAAATATAAATTACCAAAATGTTATAAAAATAAAAGAAAAAAAAAATATAAATAAAAACTATATAATAAATTTAAAATATGAATAAAATATAAAAAATTTAAATTTTAAAACAAAAAAAAAAAAAAAAAAATAAAAAAAAAATTCTACATCAATAATAATAAAAAAAAAAAAAAAAATAAAAAAAAATTATTCATAAATAAAAAATAAATAAACAACAAAAAAAAAATCAAAAAAAAAAAAATAATCAAAAAATATAAAAATAAATAAAAAATAAAAAAAAAATAATAAAATAAAAAAAAAAATAAAACATTAAAAAAATACAAAAAAAAATTAATAAAAAAAAAAAAAAAATAATTAAAAATGAAAATAAAAATAATAAAATAAAAAAAACCAAAAATATATACTATCATAAATTACAAAAAAAAAAAAAAAATAATTTTAATAAAAATAAAAAAATAAAAAAAAAAATAAAATAACATAATAACTAAAGCTCAAAATAATAAATAAAAAAAAAATTAAATAAAAAAAATTAAAAAAAAAATAAAAAAAATAAAAAATTTTTTTTTAATAATATAAAGAAAAAAAAAAAATAAATAAAACAATCAATAAAAAAAAAAAAAAAAAATTTACACAAATAAAAAAAAATTTTTTTAAAAATATAAAAAAGAAAAATAAAAAAAACAATATAAAATAAAAAAAAAAATTTAAAAAACCTTAAAATTATAAAAAAAAATATAAAAAAACTTAATAAAAAAATAAAAAATATAAAAATTAAAAATAAAAACAAATACAATAAAAATACAAAACACATAAAAATTAAACACACGCCCCTAAATAAACAAAAACAAAAATAAAAAAAAAAAAATAAAAAATACATTAATAAACTAAAAGAAGATAACAGATAATAAAACAAATAAAAATAAATAATTAAAAAAAACCAACCACCCCCCCACCCCCCTAAAATACACCCCCATAAACTCACACCCACCCCCCCCAAATTTAAAAAAAAAAAAAAAAATAATAAATATTAAATAAAATATAAAAAAAAAATAATATAAAATAAAAATAAAATAAAAATAAAAAAATAAAAAAAATAAATACCATTAAATTAATATAACAAAAATAACTAAATAAAAAATTAAATTTTCTTATTAAATACACTAATGGTTTTAATTCTTAATTTTTAACCAAGATCTAAAGTAGAGCACATACGAAATAAGAATGACAAATAATTTTCTACACATACATAAATCCTTAGTGGAAAGCTCCCTTTCACCATTGTATACATATTAAAAAAAAAGTGACACCAGAAGAGACAGGAGGAGGGAATAGTAAATTTATTAACAGAAAGAAAAAGTGGTTGGAGTTTTTAGCCAAAGCAAATATGTGTGGTGTGTGTGTGTGTGGGTTATTTATATCTTCTATCCACACAATCACCCACTACCAAAACATAGACAACCATATTTAACAATCAATCAAAACTCATAACCCTAAAGTACTACAAAAGAACACACACAAACACGCCGTCGCTCGTCTTTTGATTTTGCAAACCAAGATCGACATTACATATAACACTCTTAACAAACACGCGCAACACACATTGCACATAATTCAAAACAGAAGACTATGAAAGAAAAGACCAAGTTACTCACTTTTACATCTACACACTTTTTCTTTGAGATTGCGTATTCTCCGAGTTCTAGAAACAAAACAACAAAGAACTTGAAAGAAGAGAAGTGGGTTTGTTGGTTGAAAGAAAAAATGCTAATACACTCAACAAATACAAACTACAAAAGTAAGCATGTAAGCATTAGTGGCAGAGGTGGCTTGAGGATGTAGGAGTAGCAACAGGTTGAGAGATTGTATGTGTGTATATTTTTTTGGATATTGATATGAAGTAATGGTTTCTCTTTGGCGATCACTTTTGAAAAACTGTCAAAAATTGCGCAAACCTCAAAGCAGCCAAAAATATTGATAGTTTATGAAGGGAGGCATAGAGGATATCGCTTTAAAATTTTGCAGTGGAAGTTATACTTTTTTTATCATGTGTTTTTTATCCTCAAAGAAATTCAGATGTCTTGGTCAATAGCTCTAAAAAAAAGGTAATACTTTATTTGAATGGTTGGGGTTAATATGAAGAACTATTTCGATGGTGAGATTAAAGTTTTCATGCAATGTTTTTTCTCTAAGCTCGCCGGTGGCCAAGAGGCAATAGAAAGGAAAGTTTATGACATATATTTGAAAATAATAAGATTGGGACTTTGATTTCTTAGTAAAAAGTGTTTTATCCGACCCATTCAATTGTATATTCTTTGTTTAATTCAAATATGCTTTTTTTAGCTATCATACAAGCTTTGGAGCTTGCTTATGACCATATGAAGCCTTTTTAAGTTTATAAAATTGTTTGGTTTTTGAAAATCAATGAACCTTCAGGCGCCCCCCTCCTGTCCGAGCTCCGTTCAATCACCTCTTCGTCTATAAATACATTTAGAAAATCACTTCCGCGCTCGCTCCCACTCACCGATTTGACTCTAATTTAATATTATTTTTGCACAAGCTATAGCAAAGCAGTATTTAATTGACTCTAGCCTAGCTTTACCACAACATATGTGATTCATCATACTCTCTTATAAACTTTTGCTTGATTTATAACCTTGTGCTACCAATCTTGCCTGGTTTCTATTACAATACCATTTTCATCTAATTTATTTCTAAAGACCCATTTTGTTCCTATGACGGATTGACTTATAGGTAAAGGGACTAATTCCCAAACATCATTAGCTACAAATTGATTTAGTTCTTCTTGCATAGCTACAACCCAACTTTCATCTTTTAATGCTTCATTGACATTTTTGGGTTCTATTGTAGATATAAAACAAAAGAAATTACTATGATTTTGGGCTTGAGATCTTAAGGTTCTTTGATTAAGATTTCCTATGACTTGATCTAGTGGATGATTTTTGGACTCCTTAATGTTAACGATTTCGTCAACTTCTATCGACTCATCTTCTTCATTATTAGTATTTACTATTTTGGTATTCTTTCTAATGGCTTCTTCTTCACCAACATCATCATCAACCAATGGTGATAATTTGGTAGGAGGAGGACTTTTATCGAATGTCACGTTGAGTGATTCTTCGACTTTCATTGTGTGTTTATTTAATACTACATAAGCTTTACTATTTTGAGAATATCCTAGAAAAACACCTTCGTATGACTTTGGGTCAAACTTGGTTAGATAGTCTTTAGTATTCAAGATGAAGCACTTGCTTCCAAATACTTTAAAATATTCTAAAGAAGGTTTCCTACCTCTAAATATTTCATAAGGAGTTTTTCCTAGTATTGGTCGAATTAATATTCTATTTAATATATAAGTTGACGTATCAACGACATTACACCAAAACTTTTATGGAATGGATTGTTCATTAAGCATGGTCCTAGACATCTCTTGTAAGGTCCTATTCTTTCTTTCTACTACCCCATTTGATTGTGGAGTACGTGGAGCCGAGAAGTTATGAGTAATGCCTTGTGCATCACAATAAGCTCCGAATTGTACTTCATTATCAAATTCCCGACCATGATCCGTTCTAATGGCTATTATAGAACTACCTAGTTGGTTTTGAATTTTCCTACTTAATATTTCAAATTTCTCAAAAGCTTCATTTTTAGTCTTTAGAAATCTAGTCCATGTATACCTAGAATAATCATCTACTACAACTAAGGTGTATAAATTACCTCCATAGCTTTTAATTGCCGATGGACCAAATAAGTCCATATGTAATAATTCTAAACATCTTTTAGTGGAAACCATATTTTTAGCTTTATGACTTGCATGAGCTTGCTTCCTAATTTTACAAGCATCATAAAAATATTTATCATATTTTAGCTTAGGTAAGTTTCTAACTAATTCTTTAGATGACAACGATTGAATTAAACGCATATTTGCGTGACCAAGTCTTCTATGCCATAAGGTAGAGTTATCCACTACCGTGGCGAGACATAATTTGTCTTGAGACTTATTTCCTAATTTCATTACATATAAACTATTTTTCCTAATCCCGTTTCCTATGGTTTTACTATCTTTAATTATTTCACTACCTTCTTCCGTGAATAAGACTTGACACTTATTGTCACAAATTTGACCAACACTAAGTAAGTTAAAAGTTAAGTTATCTACGTGTTCTACATTAGATATAGTAAGAGATTCATTAGAGATTGTACCTTTTCCTATGATTTTTCCTTTTACCTCCGTCGTATGCTTTGTAGGTAGAGAATAAACTCTTGTTACCGATCATATGTTTGGAGCAACCACTGTCTTTGATCCATTCATCTGGTTTCAAGCATGTTCTCAAGCATACCTATTTCAACAAAAACAAATTCAAGTGTTTGATCCCCAATATCTCATAGGTTCGAAAATATTAGTGTTGTACATCCTTTGCATTTTTTGCAACTGATTGGGATATTGAAATGGAATACAATTTCCCATATGTATGAAGCCTTGATTTTGTTGATTGTTTCAATTCATAGGGTAAAAGTTTTGATGAATTGGTTGTCTTGAGTTTCTTCTAGATTGAGGTGTGTTGTATCTTGGTTGAGAATAAATGTTCCTTCTAGGTGGAGGTGTTTTTGATCTAGACTCAGTTTTGACATAACCTATACCGCTTTTAGGTGATGGTTTTAAAGGCAGTTTCTTTGACTCATTAATGATATTATGTATTAGTTTCTTCCTAGTAATAACAAAATCTGATCTAGAAGACCTAGGTGGACTAAAAACGTGTTCTGTCCCTTTTTCACCATAGGTGCGACTCGCGGATCCTGGTAAGGTGGATTCGTGCACCTTTATGGTGGATCCGTTTGTTGCCTTTTCAGCGGACGATCCAACAAAACTCATGTTTTAGTTCCGCTTGTTGACGCTTTACTATCATCAAATCCTAGACCTATTTTACAACTAGGTGGCTTTTGATTATTTAACATTTCTCTAAATGAATTAGCGCTTTTATCAAATTTAACATATTTAACTTGAGTTTTTTAAGTTTGCGTTTTCCGATTTATGTTCCTCGCATTACTTACATGCAATCTCAATTTCTTTACTTCTCTCAAGCTTCTTAATTTTCTCGTTCAATTCAAAAATTTATTTTTCTAAAAGATCTCTTTTAGTTTTTAAAATTTTATTCTTGTTAATGATTTTTAAGCTAATTTCGCATAAGCTATCGTATTCTATTTGCATAATATCATTATCAAGAGAAGATGCATTGTCACTGTAACAAGAAGAGTTAAGAGTTACCTCATTTGACGATTGAGCCATGAGACAAGTTTCATTGTTGGTTTTGTCTTTGGCGTCATTTACGTTATCGCTCCGAGAACTTACAATGAAGGCCTTTTGATCTTTGTTGCGAGATGGTTTTGGACAATCGCCAATGAGATGTTTTGGATCACCGCATCTAAAACATTTTCGGTCACTCTTTCCTTTCTTCTCATCTCTTTGTCGGAATGACTTCTTTTCTTCTCTTGGTTGCCTAACAAATTTACCCTTTCTTTTAAAGAACCTTTTAAAGTTCCTTACGGCCATAGTATATTCTTTGTCATCGCTTCTGGATGTCAAAGTTTCATCATCACTAGACTCTTTCTTAGCTTTCAAGGCAATAGACTTAACTCTTTCCTTTTTGCCTCTATAAATTTCAGAATCCTTTTCCATGACTACTTCATGTACTTTTAGATTGCCGATAAGCTCATCTAGAGCTAGTGATGACAAATATTTCGATTCTTCAATCGCCGCGACCTTTACTCTCCATTTAGGATGTAGAGCCCTAATAAACTTCCTAACATAGTTCTTGCTAGAGAAAACTTCATCAAGAGCTTTAAGACTAGTAATAATAGTGTTAAATCTAGCAAAACCGCTATCAATAGATTCTTCTTCAAGGATAGTAAATTGTTTATATTGTTGAACAAGAAGATCAATTTTATTATCCTTGGCTATTACCTTGATGTGTAATTAACAACGATTGCCAAATATCTTTAGTCGTTTTACACATAAAATTCTTTCGTATTCCTTTTTAGGTAAAGCATTATAAAGAACCATTTTAGCTTCTTTAATTTTAGCAAGTTTCTTTTTGAGATCATCATCTTGTTGTTCAAAAGGAATAATTTCTAAAACTTGAGTTTCTTTGTTTCTAGCAACCGATGGAAATCACCATTCAAGATAATATGCCAAAGATCTAAATCTTTTGCTTTTACATAAGTTTCAAATCTATTTTCCAATAGATAAAATGATCACTTTCAAAAAGAGGTGGTCTTTGCATAGATTGCCCTTCTAGATATTTATCTGAATCCATAGATCGATTCAAGCTTTAATGTATAATATACGTTAAAGATCTTGGGTGATCTTGGCTTCTGATACCAATTATGGAACTCAAAAGATATACACAAGTGTATATGATAGCGATGCAATAAGTAAGTAACTAATCTACGAAATATAAACAAGTAAAGATAAGAAAGATCAAACCGATGACACAATGATTTATAGTGGTTCGGCTATGAAGCTCCTCTTCGCCTTACTCCACTCCCCAAGTACCCAACTTGAGAGTTATCTTCACTATTTCAACAAACTCCCTTTATGCGGAGAAAACTGTACACGTTGCTTACACTTTTTCCGATACTAAGCTAAATACCGAGTTCTACTTCGAGATAGAACCAATCTAACACACTATGTATTTTGTGGCCTAAATACTAACCTATCATACACATATGATACACACAACACACAACACAAGATATACAAGATGAATGATTATCACAAACGTGATGTAAACTAAACTATTAACACTTAAAGTTTGATGTCTTCTTGAGTGTTCTTCACTAAAGAGTGGAATGAGTTGATCACTTATAATGGATTACATAACAAGTATAATGATCAAAGAATATAAAAGATAAAAGATGTATGTGAAAAATATTTTACAAGAGTTGTCTAAAAGGAAGACTTAAGGTTGCTATTTATAGGCAAACCTTTGAAATTCAAATGTTGTCCCAAACAGCTGGACGTTTCGACCTACGGATCGATATGTGCCTTGTTATGGTGGATCCGTCCGAGGAGCTAGGACAACATTTTATCATTTTATGATTAACCCCAAATCTATATAAATCATTGTTTTGTACTTATTAAAACTAGTTTAGTAGATTCTTCTTGAACAAAATATTTCTTATCACCAATAAGAAAATATTTTCTAGATTTGGAAAGATTGTTTCCACTTATGGTTAATCTTATTTTGTCTTACATGATTAATATAACTAGCTTATAATTAATCATATGTTAACTTAAATCATTTGATTAGAAAAGGTTTATGCAAATGATAATATTTTTCTTTGATCATTAACTATGTTTAATAATGTCATATTCATACCTTAAGTGATTTGTCGGCGTCAAGTAAACTTTTGACTAAATAACTTTTTTACGTAAACTTTTACGTAGTATGACATTATATTTGTTATTATCAAAACATGAAGATCATTAAATATAAATATCGTTTTTGCGCGAATATTTGTATTAACACAAAGTATCGCCTTGGAAAGGTGTGCTGCGCTTTTGAAAGAAAGGGAAACTAGGACCTAGGTTTGTTGGACCTTTTGAGATCATTGAGAAGGTTGGCCCAGTGTCCTATCGATTAGATTTGCCTGAGGAATTGAATGGTGTTCATGACACGTTCCACGTGTCGAACCTTAAGAAGTGTTTGGCTGACCCAACACTGCAAGTGCCCTTGGACGAGATCCAAGTAGATGCTAAGTTGAATTTTGTAGAAGAGCCTGTGGAAATCTTGGAACGAGAGTTCAAGAAGCTGAAGCGGAGTAGAATTGCCATCGTCAAGGTTCGATGGAATTTGAAACATGGACCTGAATTCACGTGAGAACGTGAAGATCAGATGAAATTTAAGTATCCGCATCTGTTTAGTGTTGATAAGTAGTTGAATTTTGGGGGCAAAATTGTTTCAAGGGGGTAGAATTTAACCCTTGCACTTTTTGTATTTTGAATGTTCTAATTTAGTCCTTTGACTATTTGACGTTTGTCATTTCCGTTAGAACTTATACCATGTTGACGGTGGTGAACTAATGAGATTGAGGTGATTTATAGCTATATGGTGTATAATAATCTCTTTTAAGGGTATTATTATGTTGATTGTCTTCCCGGGTGGTTTAACCCATGAATATTGTAAAATCTCAAAAACGAGTCCCGACACGTCCGATAATGTTTAAAATGAGTTTTTGAGGAATAAAATGTGAAAATGTGTCAAGTAAATACTCTAAGTTATTAGAAAAGTATTTTTAAGATGAATAAAAATGCTAAGTAACTTCGGGAAATATTTTACAATCATGGTTTTTGAGTTTTAAGTGAACCCGACATAAAACGAAGACTCCCGAGACCCCCTAGGATCCTATCTGGGTTCGAGATAAGGGAGAGGGACAAGGAGGCTTATTTTTAGCTACTCGGTCCCAAGGAGGTACTAGTAATTGTCTTATATGATTCAAACACACACACATTTCATAACAACACACACAAAAATCATTTTTGTTCTCTCTTTTCTCCTCTCTTGCGTCCGACCTAAAACACACACACACACTTTATTTTTCAAACTTTGATCAAAAACATGAAGAGTCTTGGAGTATTGGGTTGATTATAGTGCTCGGGTTATTGTTAAAACAACGTTTGGGTTATCCGGTTCGCGTCGAAAATTATTTTTAAGACCATTCTTGTAAGTCTTTCAAATTTAAATTTTACTTGTCCTTTTGGATTGTTAATGATGCATAGAAATTAGTTGTACGGCCCGATCGTTTAAAATCAAAAGCGAAAAGTTTAAAATTTGTTATTTATGGTGTGTTTGGTTTGAAAATAAAAGGAAAGAAAAAGAGGTTTTGTTAGTTTTGATATTGTGGTCGTGATGGTTGAAAAACATATATTTGTTATGTAGCTTATTTTGTATATGGCTTATTTTGGCTTATTTTTAAGCTCGAATAGCTTATTTTGAGCTTTTTAGCTCACGACTAGAAATAGAAACACAAGGGAGGTGTTTTTGACTATTTACCTTGTATGTTGCATATTCATGGACTATTTTTATAGCTTATGGTGATAACCAAATACGATACGTAGCTTATTAGCTTATTTTTAAGGTTAATATATACATTTTGGAGCTTATGGGGTCACGGCCCAATAAGTGCTCCATAAGCCATAGCTTATTGGAGACTTATTGTGGTCCGGGTCACTTATTTACTTATTGACTTGAGCTTATGTATACTAATGGACTTTGGTTTGGGCTTAGAACGTATTTTGGATACATAAAAACCTTAATGGACCCTTGTTGGGCCTTAAAGCCCAAAAAGCGTTAACTAGTCGTTTTGTGAGTTTTAATGGACTTTTGGAAAGTAGAATATATTTGTGAAATGATATTGAAAGACGTCTTGGAAAATAGGCCTTGATAAGCGTTGCGAAATGTGATTTTTAGATTTTTGTCGGAAAATGGTGAAATTTACGAAAAGTGGTTGAATTTAAGGTTTGAATACCTTGGAAAACGTTGTATAAACGTACGGGTCATGTCGAAATGTTGTAAAAAGTCTATACATATAAATTTTACTTAAAACGTGATTTTTTGATTTAATAATAAAATATTATTATTTTATTATTTTAATAAGTCGACTAAAAGACGAAAAAGATCCAGATCTTTTGTCATGTTATTAACTATGGTGAATTTTCCTCCTATTCAATATAACCTTGAAACAAAAATGATTGAAAACTATATCATTGCAAAACACAAAAAACGATGATCTAAAAAGAAACTTGCAAAAAAAAATGACGCTAACATGGTGATTATATAATGTATTACCACGTAAGAATACAAAGAATTTATGTGTAAAACCCAAAATAAATTTAGATACTTTATTAATCACTCATCAAGGTAATAGTCACGTCAAAGATAATAAAAAAAGATCATCTTGTTCAACAAATATGAACAAATTTACGATTCCGAAAGAGGAATCATAGAATAAATGCTTTTGCTAGAATTAACACAATTATTCACTAGTCTAAAGAGCACTTGATGAAGGTTTTTTCTAGCAAAATTATGTTTATGAAATTTCTTAAGCCCTTCCATCCTAAATGCGTGCAAAGTATACGGCCAAATGAATAATCAAAGGAATTAACTCTCTATCGCTTGATGAACTTATAGAGAACTTAAAAGTATATGAATTAATAAATAAATTATTAATTCCCTAAATGGTCAAAGGAAAAAGAGAACAAAATAGATCTCTTGCCTTGAAAGCCAAAAAGGAATCAAGTGATAAAGATAGTTCGACTTCCGATAGTGAAGACGAAGAATACGCCATGGCCGTGAGAGACTTCAAGAAATTTTTCAAAAGACGAGGAAGATTCGTAAGGCAATCACATGATGAAAGAAAGGTATCTCAAAGAAATAAAGACGAAAAAAATAGCAAAGGAGAAAGAAAATGTTTTAAATGTGGGATTCAAATCACCTCATCAGAGAGTGTCCAAAACTATCAAGAAGCTACAATCAAAGAGCCTTTGTTGGAGGATCATGGAGTGATAGCGACGAAGATGAAGAAGAAAAGACTAAAGACTAAAAATGTCTTATGGCTAAAGCTTCTAATGAGGTTCTTTTTGAAACCGAATTCTTTAGTGATGACCAATCATCGTTAGATGAAAAAGACTTAGATAATGAATATAATCGACTATGAAAAATAGGTCTAAAAGTCATGGCTAAAAATAAATCACTAAAACAAATCAAAAATAAATTAGAA
Source organism: Tanacetum coccineum (assembly GCA_026074375.1). Lineage (NCBI taxonomy): Eukaryota > Viridiplantae > Streptophyta > Magnoliopsida > Asterales > Asteraceae > Tanacetum > Tanacetum coccineum. The sequence goes on along the minus strand of BQNB010000658.1, from coordinate 8,877 downwards.
AATGAAGTACTAGAACTAAAAAATAAACTATCTAAAATAGAAACAGGTAAAGAGGTCAATGAAGAATGTAAAACATGTCAAGACCTTAGATTTGAAAATAAAAAACTTAAGGAAGAAATTTATAAGCTTAATCAATTTAATAATAGTAGTAAATCGCTTAAGAAAATGTTAAATCTTCAAAAACCTTCCGGTGATAAATCCGGCCTATGGATTAATTTTTACGAAAAGGATCACTCGTGAGTCAAGAACAAGTGATTTTGTTAAATCACACGAGTTGAGTCTAAAGAAAAAGTAGTAGAATCAAACTCAAGCCAAAGACAAAAAATTTATGCTTATAAACAATACTAAAATACCCATTGTAATCGAAGACGAAGTAAAACATTTTTATAAACCTTCTTTAAAACCCAGAGTTGGCTTTACTAAGCCTAAAACAAGATCTAAGACTTCTTCTCTAAAAAGAACTAATAACTCTCACCCTCGGTCTAAAACACCACAACCTAGGAGAGATCAAGTTAGACAAAATTATCCTAATAATAATCATTCAAATTGTAATTATTCAACAACAACCAAAGAGCTTTCCGTGGATGAATAATGTCCACCTTATATGAATCTGAATCAAAAAGCAACCAAATGCAAAATAAGTTTGGGACTAACAAACGTTGGACCCATGATACATTAGGCACTCAAGATGGATAGTCGTACAACATACAAGTGGAGTAGTTTCATAAACATTTCTTGGAAACCGACGATCAAATGAAATTCTAACAATATTTGACGGGTTTCCAAAAGTTTCTCTTCAAAAGCTTTCTTTACTTGAAAATGTTTGAAGTAAACACATTGTAGGCAAAGGTAAATGGTTCTCCTTTCCAAACTCTTAGAAAATTAAGATTCGTGTTAAATGAATATATATTATTATGCTACATGGGGTATATGCTAAACAAATAAATTTTAATTAGTAGAACATAATTGTCGCTAGAAATGCCAATTGTTGGCTTTCTAGAATTAAAAGATTTTGTTCATTATGAACTCATCTCTCCAACTATTGAATTAACTTCATCTACGTACTTCTATAAAATGGAAATCTTCTACGTCCACTAGTAGCGAACTCACGTAGATGAAGAAAAGTGAGTTAGTGGGAAATTATTAACATAGAAGTAGGATTAGTTTTTCATCTTACTCCGAAAGGCATGACAATCAAATCACTAGTGGAATGAAACAAACTCCAATTCCGAACTATGACGTCCGCATCATCTACACGTCTACAATAAACTACGTCTATCAAAATCCTCTCATGAAGCGTTAACTTCATCCAATCACTCTATCGTCATATATTTATCATCTCTTAAAAATTCCAAATTGTGACAATTATTTATTTCATCTGAGATAATTAATTTACTCAATTGGACAATAGTTATTGAAAACTCACTAAATCCTTGTTAAATCCTCTCTCGGCTTGACAACTTGATTATTTCGTCCGAAGTAATCAAAGTATTTTTAATTAACGAAAGGTTAATTAAAATGTCAATTAAATTTCGTCAATCATTTCTAAACCATCTCTCGATCCAAAAATCTTGACAACTTAATTATTTCATTGGAAATTATTTAAGTTTACTTAACTTGACGAGAAGTTAATTAAAAATGTCAAGTATTTTTCTCTGTTTGGTTGGGTTTTTCAACGAATCGTCTTCATCCTCAATAATCCTTCGACGACAAGTATAAAACATAATATTACTAGACCGACTCACCTAAAAGTATCCCCACGTAATTTGATAATTTTATATTATAAAACAAGTCAAAATAGAAAAACATTTTTTTTTCTTCTTCAGATAGGCGGCCCCCTTTAAATTAAGGGGACCGGCTGTGTTAAAGTAGGCGGCCCCCTTAATAATTAAGGGGATCGGCCTATTAAAATTGCCAAACACTCCATTTCTGCGTTGAACCCAAATCCAAACATCATTTTCTTCATCTCTCTCTCTCTCTCCTTTTCCTGCTGTGACGAAACCCACAACCCAAAACCTCCAAAATTCAAACCTTTGAACACCTATTCGATCCAAATTCGCAAGGGGCAAACACCTATAACGTGATTAACAACACATATTGTAAGATTTCATATACTTATCTTTTTCAATTTTATCTAATTTTGCTTTCAATCAAAATTGGGTATTTTTCATAGTTTTTATTATTTTTATTATTCAATTAGGACTAGAAAATACATAACTACAATGATTCCCGTAGTCATAGGAATTCAATACATTCAATAGAATTGAGTCACAAATTATTTTATTTTATTTTTGTTAGAAAATTTTATAAACATATATACAGAGTTTTTAATTTTTTTAAAAATTTTTAATACAAAAGTCTATACATTGTTGATTCATGCCAAAAATATGTTAAAACAATCATACATTGTCTATCGAAACATACATATCTAAATGTTTATTTTTCAAATCAATGAATAAAAGTCTTATAAAAATAAAGGGGTGTTTAGTCCCCCCCCCCCGTCCGTTCCTTAAGATGAATTTAATCGTAATGACCATGCACTAAAATATTTTAGTCACATGTGTAAACCCGTAACTAACTTGTATAAGTAATCATAATATAATTCATATATATATTGATACATTTTTTAAAAAGTGTAAAATAAAGGGGCATTTGGTTTAACGTTTTAAAACATAGTGTTTGAGTCAAAACACACAACTAAAACAATAACCATTTAACTCTCACCCAATCAAAAATAATGAACTAAATATTTGTCAAAAACAAAAATATACAACTAACATATATTTATTCGACCATATTTAGTCAAGTCATATCTTGATAAGGTAATTTTTGGTCATTACCTAGATGTGAAATATATAACTAATATATTCTTCGACGTCCCTAGATTAAGGAAAAAAAATTTAAGGAACATATGGATTACTTCTATGGTTTTATTTTTAGAGTCGAAGTAATCTTTGTCCCACATTTGTTGTTTTTCAAAAACTTTATTTATAATTTTTTTTAATTTATTTCGTTGTTGACTTGTTTAGGTGACAAACATGCCTCGAGCAACTGTTGGTGATACCTCTCTTATCCGTTCTTACATTCCTAAAGTATCCCAAACACCCGGTATCTCTCTGTTAGCCTTAAAATATGGTGACATATTCGGAATTACATTAGTTCATATATAGTTAGACACGTAGGACTAATAATGAACTATTGCAATATTATGTGTGCACAGGACTATAAATACCCCCCTCCATACTTCCATGGAGGGGTGAAGCTCACTTTTGTAAGGTGAAAGTGTGTGTGTTTTTTCTCTAAAGCACACACCCTTCCCATTCAATCTCTTTTTCTCTCTAAAAAAATGGATACTTTTCTTTTCATTTTACAAGCCACCCGATCTTTATTTATATAAGGGGAATCGCATAACAAAGGCAACCAATAGCTTAGGGGAATCCGGTTGTTTATCTACTAACTTGTGGCTAAACAAATCAATTCCGTGTCTTGGATTGTATTTCATGGTTCGAAAAAAAATGACAAGAAAAAATCAAGATTTGTATCTTTTGTTTGTGTTAAAAGAAAGTGTTAAAGAATTGTACTTTCGGCTTAGATCTATCTCTTGGCATCCATACTAGGGTAGTTTTAACATCATTTTGTAGCTTTCAAGATTTTGATGTTTTTCTTGGCTGCGATATTGACACATCTTCACTGAAGGTGTTTTATTCATTCGTTTTGATTATTGAAGACAGTGTTTTAGTCACTAAGCGTTTGGTCATGCGTTTTGATTATTGAAGACTGTGATTTTGGTCCAACTGCGTTTTGGTCCATTGCGTTTTGATTATTAAAGACTTTGCGTTTTGGTCATTGCGTTTTGGTCATTACGTTTTGCTTATTGAAGACTGCGTTTTGCCATTGCGTTTTGCCTCATTGAAGACTATTTATATAGCAAATCTAAACGTTATTCTGCCCAAATCTTAACAAATCATTGCGTTTTGTCTCAAGAAGACTGTGTTTTGTCCATTGAAAACCCTTGTCTCAAGAAGATCCGCGCATCAGGTGGGCATGTGATCGACTTTGGGCATATGACCACATTTGGGAATATTATAATCAAAACAAGAACAACAAACAAACACCACAATCAAGAATCGAGACTCATAAGACACAATCAACCATAACAACACACCACACAAACAACAACACTTAATCCCAAAACGATCCTGAAAAGATTCACTTAAATGACAAAATGGCTAGAGATTCGGATTACGATGACATGTGATCACGGAGTTGATTTGGTATCCCTTATTTGCGATTAAAGTTGAATTTCACAGAGGTGTCTACTTATTTCATCATCGAGACTTTCTTCTATTTTCTATTGATTGATGACTTGCTTGAACGTATACATTTATGATTAAGACTTGGATTATCTAGTTTCCAGAAGTCAAGGGGTGGTTGGATGAAGACCTGGATAACTATCACTTAAAGGAGTTACGTTGTAGTACTCAGTGTCACACGCAGATGTCGATGTGGATAATTTCAAGAGGTGTTGTACTTCTTATACTTTTGATGGAGTATAAGGTACTTAGAGATTTTCTTCTGCACCGTTCTTCAATCAACAATAGTGCAAGATTAAGTAACAAATTTGGGGGATTTTACTTCAGTTTCAAGTTTGATATATCGGGTTTACTTCACCATGTGATCATGACAATAGCCTACATTTTCCTGCAAAAGTGGTACTAGCAGCAGCTGAAGATTTCAGGGATTTACTTTTGAATTTCTATTTTCTAGTTGTTCATTCCAAAATCCTTTTATCTAGGTTTCTTCTAAATTCATAGTATAGCTTATTCTCAAAATTTTAGTTTCTAGAATTTAGATTTGAGCTAGTTAGCTTATTAGAAATTGCTTAATATCAGTAATTAGCCTGAACCTTTACTTTTTAATAGCAAAATTCTTGTTAATCTAGTTTTCATTTAGCTTATTACTTTTTAGATATCCCTAGTACACATCACAAGTTTCATATAGTATCTTTTGGTTTTTACTTTCATTGAGTATTAAGCTAGAAATAAGCTAAAGTTTAGAAAAGTTAGATTTTCAAAGTAAAACCTTAGTTTCTGTAATACAGTTTTAGAAGTTAAAATTTCTAGCTTATTAAGTAGTTAAAAGTTCAAAGAGCTTTTGTTAAAGGTGTAGTATAAAAGCTCAGGAGTAACTTTACTGTTTTAAGTTTTTGCTTATTTTCATTTTAGCAATAAGCTCAAAATTGCTTAAGTCGTAGGGTTTAATTGGTACTTTTTCAATAGTTAAAGGTTGTATGTTTTCACTATAGTGTAATTTTCTTTTATTTTTCCCGCCTACCCTTTACTTTCATTTGTTTCATTTTCTACCCTGTTCTTTTAGGTTTAATAAAATAGTTTTTTATATTTTTGAAATTAGTTTAATAAAATTAGGTTTTAGGTTTTAATTAGCAAAATTAGGGTTCAATTGCTTAGTAAAAATTAGGCATTTTTATACCATTAGTTTTCTGCACATTTTTAGTAGTTAAAAACCATTTTTCTTTATTTTTCCAATTGAATTTGTATTTTCTAGAAATTAAAATAGGTTTTAGGTAATTTCTTTTTCTTAAGAAATTCATAGAAAATAGAAAAATAGCTGAAAAAATCTGACTAAAACGGTGAATTACTTAAGCGTGTCGGTTATGTACTAGGACAATAAAAGTGGTTGACTAGACAATAATGTGTTGACTAGTCAACATTATGATTGTTAGGAACCAACACAAGGACAAATAAATGTGTTGGCTAGACAATAAATGTGGTTGACTTTCAACATGTATGATAGTTAGGAAACTGACACAAAGACTATAAATACCAATTACCCCCTCCTATACTTCCATGGGAGGGGAGAGGATTCATTTGTAACATTTCACATAAGGTGTGTGTGTGTGTGTTTTTCTCTCTCCTATTACACACACATCTTTCCCTTTTTTTCTCTCATCATCAATAATATGGCTACTTATTTGTTTCATCCTCCCCGACCTCCGGATCTTGTTTTTCCTAGTGTTTCTTATGGTTAACAATTGGTATCAAGAGCCTACAAGATTGATGAATTGATTTGGTTTGTTATTTTTTTCTATTGATTTCGAAAAAAAAGAGTTTTTTTTGGTTTATTTGTTTTGATTAATTGTTTGTTTTGATTCTTGATTAAAAGATGGTTTATGTTTAATCTAATAACAATCAAACCATCTTGTTAGCAATCAACGATCTCGTGATTCTTTTTGTTCATTTTTTTTGATTCGAAAAGTATTTAAAAAAAAAGGGGTCTCGATTTTTTTTCCTTTCTTTTGGTTCGAAACACTCTTCGAAAACAAGCATCTTTGATCGAATTTGTGGTGTTTTCTAGCAAGAAAAAGGTCTTTGGATTCGTGTCTTGTGTCCACCGAACAAGCTCAACGAGATACGATCGAACGAGTTCAAGTCGTCACGCACAGAACGAGTTTATTCTAAGAAGGATCGAACTAGTGGAATTAAAGATTGGACCGAACGAGTGAAATCTAGTGGGGATCGAACTAGGAGGATCGAACAAGCAACTCTCTTGGAGAACCTAGTGGGGATCGAACTAGGAGGATCGAACAAGCAACTCTCTTGGAGAACCTAGTGGGGATCGAACTAGGAGGATCGAACAAGAGGAGCGAACAAGAGGATCGAACAAGAGGATCGAGATCGAACGAGATACGATCGAACGAGTAGAGATCTAGACGATCGAACGAGTGGAGATTTAGACGATCGAACTAGACGATCGAACGAGTGGATCGAACAAGTCGATCGAACTAGCAAAATCTTTGAACCAAACGTGTGTTTACTTGGTCAACCGAACTGGACAACCGAACAAGCAATCCCTCTTGAACCAAACAAAATAATCAAACAACAACAACAACACTAAAAACAAATCAAACAAATCAACAATCACTTGCGATCCGTTCATTCATACTTAAATTAAAATGGGATCCAATGAAGAAACAAATGCAGCGGGTACCGATACTCGTCCACCTATGTTGGTTGAAAGTGACTACGATTCTTGGAAGATTCGTATACACAGGTACATTCGAGGCAAACCCAATGGCAAGCTGATATGGAAATCCATCCAGAATGGACCTACACCTCACCCTATGATCACTGATCCTCCACCTACTGATTCTACTATTGTGCCTGCACCGAGGAAGAAACTTGATTCTGAATTCAGTGAAGAGGAAAACAAACTTGAGATGGCTGATACTCAAGCTGAAATCATTCTTAGTCAAGGTCTTCCCAGACACATCTTCAACAACCTAAATCAAACAAGCACTGCAAAGGAGATTTGGGATAATGTGGAGATGCTCATGCAAGGATCAGGTAGGACTATTCAACAAAGGAAGGAAGATCTGTTTGATGAGTACGAACGCTTTCGTGCTATTGGAAACGAATCAATTCATGACTACTTTGTGCGTTTCCACAAGCTTGTGAATGACATGAAGATTACTCAGCTCAACATTCCAACTCATCAGATGAACACCAAGTTTGTCAACAACCTTCCGGCTTATTGGGGTAAGTATGTGACTAATGTCAAACAGAACATGGATATCTCAACCACACCTTATGTTCAGATCTATACTCATCTCAAAGCCTACGAGCCTCATGCCAAAAAGACTCTCAAGAAACAGGAGCAGTCTACAAGTATTGTTGATCCACTGGCCTATGTTGCTCACACCACATCTGCACCTGCTCTTTCATCACCCTCAACTCCTAGTCCTCAACCTACTGCTCAGTCTCCGAATGACGCTTTGATGGCCACTATGACTCAGATTGCTAATCTCTTAAGTGGTTTCCAAAAGCAGTTTCCACCCACCAACAACCAGCTCCGGACTTCCTCCAACTCAAGGACTCATGCTACGGTGCATGATGGTCACATTGTTACTGAACCAGTTCAGAGGAAGGCTCCAGGTAATAATGGTAATACAGGTACTCGAGGCAAGAAGGTGATATGTTACAACTGCAGAGGAGAAGGACATGTTGCTAGGCAGTGTAAAGAACCCAAGAGAAAGATGGACTCTCAGTACTTCAAAGATAAAGCTTTACTGATGGAAGCTAAAGAGAAAGGAGATGTGTTAGATGCTGAAGCTGAAGCATTCCTCGCTGATGTGGAATGCACCGCACCTTATGATCAACCTCAGGCACTGACTACAACAAACATGTTTCAAGCCAATCATGAGGATGCATATGACTCAGACGTGGATGAAGGCCCCAATGCTGCTGTCGCTTTCATGGCCAACTTGTCATCCACTAGTGCAACCAACAATCCAGTCAATGAGGTACACTCCAATGACAATCAAATCTTTGATAATGTGGATTATCAGTTGAGTCAGGAGATGCACCAGGAAGAACATTTAGACTCCGATGCTGAGACTGAGATTGATGACAATACGATCCCGTATCATCAGTATCTTCTTGACACCGAAGCCCAAAATGTTCCAACTGAGGTATCTGCTGACACATCTGATAAAGTTTCTATGATTGCCATCTTAACTGACTTGCAAACCCAACTAGACGGACATGCTAAGGTTAACCAAGAAAAATGTTTGGAAATCGAGACCTTAAAAAATGAGCTTCTTCAATGCAAGCAAGAAATATGTCGTCTAGATACCCACAAGGTCAAACTTGATCTTGAAAACAAAGTTAGACAGGAACAAGCCCTAGTGATTCAGCGTAATAAGCGTAACGCTGAACTTGTGCAAGAAAACGATTTGCTTAAATCCACTCTTTCAGGAAAAGAAAAATCAATTGCATTTTTACAATCTGAAAAGGAAAAGATTTTATCTGAGAAAAAGGATCTAGCAGATAGTTATCTAGATGAAATAGTTTGTTTAAA